>JASGCC010000984.1:0-46737 GCA_030067915.1 Hydractinia echinata | reverse complement strand
TAGAAAGTCAATGAAATGTAGTTTTTGAAACTGTCTCTATTTCTTCAGCGCGCGCTAACGGCTAGGATTGGTCCCACAGTAAAAAATGACTTATTTATCTAAATTTTAAATAAAGCGCTACCACAGCGCCCAGTGTAATGCTGAGTTCCAGCAATCATGTCAAATTAAGAAGAATGTTATTTCTTGGAGTCCAATTGTCTCATTTATCACATTTATAAGGTCAAAGTCCAAAATCAGTTCAATTAAGTCCCACAGTCAATCGTTTCACTGTTAAAAGCGATGCAACCTAGTAATATCAGAAAAATATCGCTAAATACATGTTGGTACGAATATGTGACGCAACCGTTGTAACTCAAACGGACTGATACCGTTAGAAAGTCAATGAAATGTAGTTTTTGAAACTGTCTCTATTTCTTCAGCGCGCGCTAACGGCTAGGATTGGTCCCACAGTAAAAAATGACTTATTTATCTAAATTTTTAAATAAAGCGCTACCACAGCGCCCAGTGTAATGCTGAGTTCCAGCAATCATGTCAAATTAAGAAGAATGTTATTTCTTGGAGTCCAATTGTCTCATTTATCACATTTATAAGGTCAAAGTCCAAAATCAGTTCAATTAAGTCCCACAGTCAATCGTTTCACTGTTAAAAGCGATGCAACCTAGTAATATCAGAAAAATATCGCTAAATACATGTTGGTACGAATATGTGACGCAACCGTTGTAACTCAAACGGACTGATACCGTTAGAAAGTCAATGAAATGTAGTTTTTGAAACTGTCTCTATTTCTTCAGCGCGCGCTAACGGCTAGGATTGGTCCCACAGTAAAAAATGACTTATTTATCTAAATTTTTAAATAAAGCGCTACCACAGCGCCCAGTGTAATGCTGAGTTCCAGCAATCATGTCAAATTAAGAAGAATGTTATTTCTTGGAGTCCAATTGTCTCATTTATCACATTTATAAGGTCAAAGTCCAAAATCAGTTCAATTAAGTCCCACAGTCAATCGTTTCACTGTTAAAAGCGATGCAACCTAGTAATATCAGAAAAATATCGCTAAATACATGTTGGTACGAATATGTGACGCAACCGTTGTAACTCAAACGGACTGATACCGTTAGAAAGTCAATGAAATGTAGTTTTTGAAACTGTCTCTATTTCTTCAGCGCGCGCTAACGGCTAGGATTGGTCCCACAGTAAAAAATGACTTATTTATCTAAATTTTTAAATAAAGCGCTACCACAGCGCCCAGTGTAATGCTGAGTTCCAGCAATCATGTCAAATTAAGAAGAATGTTATTTCTTGGAGTCCAATTGTCTCATTTATCACATTTATAAGGTCAAAGTCCAAAATCAGTTCAATTAAGTCCCACAGTCAATCGTTTCACTGTTAAAAGCGATGCAACCTAGTAATATCAGAAAAATATCGCTAAATACATGTTGGTACGAATATGTGACGCAACCGTTGTAACTCAAACGGACTGATACCGTTAGAAAGTCAATGAAATGTAGTTTTTGAAACTGTCTCTATTTCTTCAGCGCGCTAACGGCTAGGATTGGTCCCACAGTAAAAAATGACTTATTTATCTAAATTTTTAAATAAAGCGCTACCACAGCGCCCAGTGTAATGCTGAGTTCCAGCAATCATGTCAAATTAAGAAGAATGTTATTTCTTGGAGTCCAATTGTCTCATTTATCACATTTATAAGGTCAAAGTCCAAAATCAGTTCAATTAAGTCCCACAGTCAATCGTTTCACTGTTAAAAGCGATGCAACCTAGTAATATCAGAAAAATATCGCTAAATACATGTTGGTACGAATATGTGACGCAACCGTTGTAACTCAAACGGACTGATACCGTTAGAAAGTCAATGAAATGTAGTTTTTGAAACTGTCTCTATTTCTTCAGCGCGCGCTAACGGCTAGGATTGGTCCCACAGTAAAAAATGACTTATTTATCTAAATTTTTAAATAAAGCGCTACCACAGCGCCCAGTGTAATGCTGAGTTCCAGCAATCATGTCAAATTAAGAAGAATGTTATTTCTTGGAGTCCAATTGTCTCATTTATCACATTTATAAGGTCAAAGTCCAAAATCAGTTCAATTAAGTCCCACAGTCAATCGTTTCACTGTTAAAAGCGATGCAACCTAGTAATATCAGAAAAATATCGCTAAATACATGTTGGTACGAATATGTGACGCAACCGTTGTAACTCAAACGGACTGATACCGTTAGAAAGTCAATGAAATGTAGTTTTTGAAACTGTCTCTATTTCTTCAGCGCGCGCTAACGGCTAGGATTGGTCCCACAGTAAAAAATGACTTATTTATCTAAATTTTTAAATAAAGCGCTACCACAGCGCCCAGTGTAATGCTGAGTTCCAGCAATCATGTCAAATTAAGAAGAATGTTATTTCTTGGAGTCCAATTGTCTCATTTATCACATTTATAAGGTCAAAGTCCAAAATCAGTTCAATTAAGTCCCACAGTCAATCGTTTCACTGTTAAAAGCGATGCAACCTAGTAATATCAGAAAAATATCGCTAAATACATGTTGGTACGAATATGTGACGCAACCGTTGTAACTCAAACGGACTGATACCGTTAGAAAGTCAATGAAATGTAGTTTTTGAAACTGTCTCTATTTCTTCAGCGCGCGCTAACGGCTAGGATTGGTCCCACAGTAAAAAATGACTTATTTATCTAAATTTTTAAATAAAGCGCTACCACAGCGCCCAGTGTAATTGCTGAGTTCCAGCAATCATGTCAAATTAAGAAGAATGTTATTTCTTGGAGTCCAATTGTCTCATTTATCACATTTATAAGGTCAAAGTCCAAAATCAGTTCAATTAAGTCCCACAGTCAATCGTTTCACTGTTAAAAGCGATGCAACCTAGTAATATCAGAAAAATATCGCTAAATACATGTTGGTACGAATATGTGACGCAACCGTTGTAACTCAAACGGACTGATACCGTTAGAAAGTCAATGAAATGTAGTTTTTGAAACTGTCTCTATTTCTTCAGCGCGCGCTAACGGCTAGGATTGGTCCCACAGTAAAAAATGACTTATTTATCTAAATTTTTAAATAAAGCGCTACCACAGCGCCCAGTGTAATTGCTGAGTTCCAGCAATCATGTCAAATTAAGAAGAATGTTATTTCTTGGAGTCCAATTGTCTCATTTATCACATTTATAAGGTCAAAGTCCAAAATCAGTTCAATTAAGTCCCACAGTCAATCGTTTCACTGTTAAAAGCGATGCAACCTAGTAATATCAGAAAAATATCGCTAAATACATGTTGGTACGAATATGTGACGCAACCGTTGTAACTCAAACGGACTGATACCGTTAGAAAGTCAATGAAATGTAGTTTTTGAAACTGTCTCTATTTCTTCAGCGCGCGCTAACGGCTAGGATTGGTCCCACAGTAAAAAATGACTTATTTATCTAAATTTTTAAATAAAGCGCTACCACAGCGCCCAGTGTAATGCTGAGTTCCAGCAATCATGTCAAATTAAGAAGAATGTTATTTCTTGGAGTCCAATTGTCTCATTTATCACATTTATAAGGTCAAAGTCCAAAATCAGTTCAATTAAGTCCCACAGTCAATCGTTTCACTGTTAAAAGCGATGCAACCTAGTAATATCAGAAAAATATCGCTAAATACATGTTGGTACGAATATGTGACGCAACCGTTGTAACTCAAACGGACTGATACCGTTAGAAAGTCAATGAAATGTAGTTTTTGAAACTGTCTCTATTTCTTCAGCGCGCGCTAACGGCTAGGATTGGTCCCACAGTAAAAAATGACTTATTTATCTAAATTTTTAAATAAAGCGCTACCACAGCGCCCAGTGTAATTGCTGAGTTCCAGCAATCATGTCAAATTAAGAAGAATGTTATTTCTTGGAGTCCAATTGTCTCATTTATCACATTTATAAGGTCAAAGTCCAAAATCAGTTCAATTAAGTCCCACAGTCAATCGTTTCACTGTTAAAAGCGATGCAACCTAGTAATATCAGAAAAATATCGCTAAATACATGTTGGTACGAATATGTGACGCAACCGTTGTAACTCAAACGGACTGATACCGTTAGAAAGTCAATGAAATGTAGTTTTTGAAACTGTCTCTATTTCTTCAGCGCGCGCTAACGGCTAGGATTGGTCCCACAGTAAAAAATGACTTATTTATCTAAATTTTTAAATAAAGCGCTACCACAGCGCCCAGTGTAATTGCTGAGTTCCAGCAATCATGTCAAATTAAGAAGAATGTTATTTCTTGGAGTCCAATTGTCTCATTTATCACATTTATAAGGTCAAAGTCCAAAATCAGTTCAATTAAGTCCCACAGTCAATCGTTTCACTGTTAAAAGCGATGCAACCTAGTAATATCAGAAAAATATCGCTAAATACATGTTGGTACGAATATGTGACGCAACCGTTGTAACTCAAACGGACTGATACCGTTAGAAAGTCAATGAAATGTAGTTTTTGAAACTGTCTCTATTTCTTCAGCGCGCGCTAACGGCTAGGATTGGTCCCACAGTAAAAAATGACTTATTTATCTAAATTTTTAAATAAAGCGCTACCACAGCGCCCAGTGTAATTGCTGAGTTCCAGCAATCATGTCAAATTAAGAAGAATGTTATTTCTTGGAGTCCAATTGTCTCATTTATCACATTTATAAGGTCAAAGTCCAAAATCAGTTCAATTAAGTCCCACAGTCAATCGTTTCACTGTTAAAAGCGATGCAACCTAGTAATATCAGAAAAATATCGCTAAATACATGTTGGTACGAATATGTGACGCAACCGTTGTAACTCAAACGGACTGATACCGTTAGAAAGTCAATGAAATGTAGTTTTTGAAACTGTCTCTATTTCTTCAGCGCGCGCTAACGGCTAGGATTGGTCCCACAGTAAAAAATGACTTATTTATCTAAATTTTTAAATAAAGCGCTACCACAGCGCCCAGTGTAATTGCTGAGTTCCAGCAATCATGTCAAATTAAGAAGAATGTTATTTCTTGGAGTCCAATTGTCTCATTTATCACATTTATAAGGTCAAAGTCCAAAATCAGTTCAATTAAGTCCCACAGTCAATCGTTTCACTGTTAAAAGCGATGCAACCTAGTAATATCAGAAAAATATCGCTAAATACATGTTGGTACGAATATGTGACGCAACCGTTGTAACTCAAACGGACTGATACCGTTAGAAAGTCAATGAAATGTAGTTTTTGAAACTGTCTCTATTTCTTCTTCAGCGCGCTAACGGCTAGGATTGGTCCCACAGTAAAAAATGACTTATTTATCTAAATTTTTAAATAAAGCGCTACCACAGCGCCCAGTGTAATTGCTGAGTTCCAGCAATCATGTCAAATTAAGAAGAATGTTATTTCTTGGAGTCCAATTGTCTCATTTATCACATTTATAAGGTCAAAGTCCAAAATCAGTTCAATTAAGTCCCACAGTCAATCGTTTCACTGTTTAAAGCGATGCAACCTAGTAATATCAGAAAAATATCGCTAAATACATGTTGGTACGAATATGTGACGCAACCGTTGTAACTCAAACGGACTGATACCGTTAGAAAGTCAATGAAATGTAGTTTTTGAAACTGTCTCTATTTCTTCAGCGCGCGCTAACGGCTAGGATTGGTCCCACAGTAAAAAATGACTTATTTATCTAAATTTTTAAATAAAGCGCTACCACAGCGCCCAGTGTAATTGCTGAGTTCCAGCAATCATGTCAAATTAAGAAGAATGTTATTTCTTGGAGTCCAATTGTCTCATTTATCACATTTATAAGGTCAAAGTCCAAAATCAGTTCAATTAAGTCCCACAGTCAATCGTTTCACTGTTAAAAGCGATGCAACCTAGTAATATCAGAAAAATATCGCTAAATACATGTTGGTACGAATATGTGACGCAACCGTTGTAACTCAAACGGACTGATACCGTTAGAAAGTCAATGAAATGTAGTTTTTGAAACTGTCTCTATTTCTTCAGCGCGCGCTAACGGCTAGGATTGGTCCCACAGTAAAAAATGACTTATTTATCTAAATTTTTAAATAAAGCGCTACCACAGCGCCCAGTGTAATTGCTGAGTTCCAGCAATCATGTCAAATTAAGAAGAATGTTATTTCTTGGAGTCCAATTGTCTCATTTATCACATTTATAAGGTCAAAGTCCAAAATCAGTTCAATTAAGTCCCACAGTCAATCGTTTCACTGTTAAAAGCGATGCAACCTAGTAATATCAGAAAAATATCGCTAAATACATGTTGGTACGAATATGTGACGCAACCGTTGTAACTCAAACGGACTGATACCGTTAGAAAGTCAATGAAATGTAGTTTTTGAAACTGTCTCTATTTCTTCAGCGCGCTAACGGCTAGGATTGGTCCCACAGTAAAAAATGACTTATTTATCTAAATTTTTAAATAAAGCGCTACCACAGCGCCCAGTGTAATGCTGAGTTCCAGCAATCATGTCAAATTAAGAAGAATGTTATTTCTTGGAGTCCAATTGTCTCATTTATCACATTTATAAGGTCAAAGTCCAAAATCAGTTCAATTAAGTCCCACAGTCAATCGTTTCACTGTTAAAAGCGATGCAACCTAGTAATATCAGAAAAATATCGCTAAATACATGTTGGTACGAATATGTGACGCAACCGTTGTAACTCAAACGGACTGATACCGTTAGAAAGTCAATGAAATGTAGTTTTTGAAACTGTCTCTATTTCTTCAGCGCGCGCTAACGGCTAGGATTGGTCCCACAGTAAAAAATGACTTATTTATCTAAATTTTTAAATAAAGCGCTACCACAGCGCCCAGTGTAATTGCTGAGTTCCAGCAATCATGTCAAATTAAGAAGAATGTTATTTCTTGGAGTCCAATTGTCTCATTTATCACATTTATAAGGTCAAAGTCCAAAATCAGTTCAATTAAGTCCCACAGTCAATCGTTTCACTGTTAAAAGCGATGCAACCTAGTAATATCAGAAAAATATCGCTAAATACATGTTGGTACGAATATGTGACGCAACCGTTGTAACTCAAACGGACTGATACCGTTAGAAAGTCAATGAAATGTAGTTTTTGAAACTGTCTCTATTTCTTCAGCGCGCGCTAACGGCTAGGATTGGTCCCACAGTAAAAAATGACTTATTTATCTAAATTTTTAAATAAAGCGCTACCACAGCGCCCAGTGTAATTGCTGAGTTCCAGCAATCATGTCAAATTAAGAAGAATGTTATTTCTTGGAGTCCAATTGTCTCATTTATCACATTTATAAGGTCAAAGTCCAAAATCAGTTCAATTAAGTCCCACAGTCAATCGTTTCACTGTTAAAAGCGATGCAACCTAGTAATATCAGAAAAATATCGCTAAATACATGTTGGTACGAATATGTGACGCAACCGTTGTAACTCAAACGGACTGATACCGTTAGAAAGTCAATGAAATGTAGTTTTTGAAACTGTCTCTATTTCTTCAGCGCGCGCTAACGGCTAGGATTGGTCCCACAGTAAAAAATGACTTATTTATCTAAATTTTTAAATAAAGCGCTACCACAGCGCCCAGTGTAATTGCTGAGTTCCAGCAATCATGTCAAATTAAGAAGAATGTTATTTCTTGGAGTCCAATTGTCTCATTTATCACATTTATAAGGTCAAAGTCCAAAATCAGTTCAATTAAGTCCCACAGTCAATCGTTTCACTGTTAAAAGCGATGCAACCTAGTAATATCAGAAAAATATCGCTAAATACATGTTGGTACGAATATGTGACGCAACCGTTGTAACTCAAACGGACTGATACCGTTAGAAAGTCAATGAAATGTAGTTTTTGAAACTGTCTCTATTTCTTCAGCGCGCGCTAACGGCTAGGATTGGTCCCACAGTAAAAAATGACTTATTTATCTAAATTTTTAAATAAAGCGCTACCACAGCGCCCAGTGTAATTGCTGAGTTCCAGCAATCATGTCAAATTAAGAAGAATGTTATTTCTTGGAGTCCAATTGTCTCATTTATCACATTTATAAGGTCAAAGTCCAAAATCAGTTCAATTAAGTCCCACAGTCAATCGTTTCACTGTTAAAAGCGATGCAACCTAGTAATATCAGAAAAATATCGCTAAATACATGTTGGTACGAATATGTGACGCAACCGTTGTAACTCAAACGGACTGATACCGTTAGAAAGTCAATGAAATGTAGTTTTTGAAACTGTCTCTATTTCTTCAGCGCGCGCTAACGGCTAGGATTGGTCCCACAGTAAAAAATGACTTATTTATCTAAATTTTTAAATAAAGCGCTACCACAGCGCCCAGTGTAATTGCTGAGTTCCAGCAATCATGTCAAATTAAGAAGAATGTTATTTCTTGGAGTCCAATTGTCTCATTTATCACATTTATAAGGTCAAAGTCCAAAATCAGTTCAATTAAGTCCCACAGTCAATCGTTTCACTGTTAAAAGCGATGCAACCTAGTAATATCAGAAAAATATCGCTAAATACATGTTGGTACGAATATGTGACGCAACCGTTGTAACTCAAACGGACTGATACCGTTAGAAAGTCAATGAAATGTAGTTTTTGAAACTGTCTCTATTTCTTCAGCGCGCGCTAACGGCTAGGATTGGTCCCACAGTAAAAAATGACTTATTTATCTAAATTTTTAAATAAAGCGCTACCACAGCGCCCAGTGTAATTGCTGAGTTCCAGCAATCATGTCAAATTAAGAAGAATGTTATTTCTTGGAGTCCAATTGTCTCATTTATCACATTTATAAGGTCAAAGTCCAAAATCAGTTCAATTAAGTCCCACAGTCAATCGTTTCACTGTTAAAAGCGATGCAACCTAGTAATATCAGAAAAATATCGCTAAATACATGTTGGTACGAATATGTGACGCAACCGTTGTAACTCAAACGGACTGATACCGTTAGAAAGTCAATGAAATGTAGTTTTTGAAACTGTCTCTATTTCTTCAGCGCGCGCTAACGGCTAGGATTGGTCCCACAGTAAAAAATGACTTATTTATCTAAATTTTTAAATAAAGCGCTACCACAGCGCCCAGTGTAATCGCTGAGTTCCAGCAATCATGTCAAATTAAGAAGAATGTTATTTCTTGGAGTCCAATTGTCTCATTTATCACATTTATAAGGTCAAAGTCCAAAATCAGTTCAATTAAGTCCCACAGTCAATCGTTTCACTGTTAAAAGCGATGCAACCTAGTAATATCAGAAAAATATCGCTAAATACATGTTGGTACGAATATGTGACGCAACCGTTGTAACTCAAACGGACTGATACCGTTAGAAAGTCAATGAAATGTAGTTTTTGAAACTGTCTCTATTTCTTCAGCGCGCGCTAACGGCTAGGATTGGTCCCACAGTAAAAAATGACTTATTTATCTAAATTTTTAAATAAAGCGCTACCACAGCGCCCAGTGTAATTGCTGAGTTCCAGCAATCATGTCAAATTAAGAAGAATGTTATTTCTTGGAGTCCAATTGTCTCATTTATCACATTTATAAGGTCAAAGTCCAAAATCAGTTCAATTAAGTCCCACAGTCAATCGTTTCACTGTTAAAAGCGATGCAACCTAGTAATATCAGAAAAATATCGCTAAATACATGTTGGTACGAATATGTGACGCAACCGTTGTAACTCAAACGGACTGATACCGTTAGAAAGTCAATGAAATGTAGTTTTTGAAACTGTCTCTATTTCTTCAGCGCGCGCTAACGGCTAGGATTGGTCCCACAGTAAAAAATGACTTATTTATCTAAATTTTTAAATAAAGCGCTACCACAGCGCCCAGTGTAATTGCTGAGTTCCAGCAATCATGTCAAATTAAGAAGAATGTTATTTCTTGGAGTCCAATTGTCTCATTTATCACATTTATAAGGTCAAAGTCCAAAATCAGTTCAATTAAGTCCCACAGTCAATCGTTTCACTGTTAAAAGCGATGCAACCTAGTAATATCAGAAAAATATCGCTAAATACATGTTGGTACGAATATGTGACGCAACCGTTGTAACTCAAACGGACTGATACCGTTAGAAAGTCAATGAAATGTAGTTTTTGAAACTGTCTCTATTTCTTCAGCGCGCGCTAACGGCTAGGATTGGTCCCACAGTAAAAAATGACTTATTTATCTAAATTTTTAAATAAAGCGCTACCACAGCGCCCAGTGTAATTGCTGAGTTCCAGCAATCATGTCAAATTAAGAAGAATGTTATTTCTTGGAGTCCAATTGTCTCATTTATCACATTTATAAGGTCAAAGTCCAAAATCAGTTCAATTAAGTCCCACAGTCAATCGTTTCACTGTTAAAAGCGATGCAACCTAGTAATATCAGAAAAATATCGCTAAATACATGTTGGTACGAATATGTGACGCAACCGTTGTAACTCAAACGGACTGATACCGTTAGAAAGTCAATGAAATGTAGTTTTTGAAACTGTCTCTATTTCTTCAGCGCGCGCTAACGGCTAGGATTGGTCCCACAGTAAAAAATGACTTATTTATCTAAATTTTTAAATAAAGCGCTACCACAGCGCCCAGTGTAATTGCTGAGTTCCAGCAATCATGTCAAATTAAGAAGAATGTTATTTCTTGGAGTCCAATTGTCTCATTTATCACATTTATAAGGTCAAAGTCCAAAATCAGTTCAATTAAGTCCCACAGTCAATCGTTTCACTGTTAAAAGCGATGCAACCTAGTAATATCAGAAAAATATCGCTAAATACATGTTGGTACGAATATGTGACGCAACCGTTGTAACTCAAACGGACTGATACCGTTAGAAAGTCAATGAAATGTAGTTTTTGAAACTGTCTCTATTTCTTCAGCGCGCGCTAACGGCTAGGATTGGTCCCACAGTAAAAAATGACTTATTTATCTAAATTTTTAAATAAAGCGCTACCACAGCGCCCAGTGTAATTGCTGAGTTCCAGCAATCATGTCAAATTAAGAAGAATGTTATTTCTTGGAGTCCAATTGTCTCATTTATCACATTTATAAGGTCAAAGTCCAAAATCAGTTCAATTAAGTCCCACAGTCAATCGTTTCACTGTTAAAAGCGATGCAACCTAGTAATATCAGAAAAATATCGCTAAATACATGTTGGTACGAATATGTGACGCAACCGTTGTAACTCAAACGGACTGATACCGTTAGAAAGTCAATGAAATGTAGTTTTTGAAACTGTCTCTATTTCTTCAGCGCGCGCTAACGGCTAGGATTGGTCCCACAGTAAAAAATGACTTATTTATCTAAATTTTTAAATAAAGCGCTACCACAGCGCCCAGTGTAATGCTGAGTTCCAGCAATCATGTCAAATTAAGAAGAATGTTATTTCTTGGAGTCCAATTGTCTCATTTATCACATTTATAAGGTCAAAGTCCAAAATCAGTTCAATTAAGTCCCACAGTCAATCGTTTCACTGTTAAAAGCGATGCAACCTAGTAATATCAGAAAAATATCGCTAAATACATGTTGGTACGAATATGTGACGCAACCGTTGTAACTCAAACGGACTGATACCGTTAGAAAGTCAATGAAATGTAGTTTTTGAAACTGTCTCTATTTCTTCAGCGCGCGCTAACGGCTAGGATTGGTCCCACAGTAAAAAATGACTTATTTATCTAAATTTTTAAATAAAGCGCTACCACAGCGCCCAGTGTAATGCTGAGTTCCAGCAATCATGTCAAATTAAGAAGAATGTTATTTCTTGGAGTCCAATTGTCTCATTTATCACATTTATAAGGTCAAAGTCCAAAATCAGTTCAATTAAGTCCCACAGTCAATCGTTTCACTGTTAAAAGCGATGCAACCTAGTAATATCAGAAAAATATCGCTAAATACATGTTGGTACGAATATGTGACGCAACCGTTGTAACTCAAACGGACTGATACCGTTAGAAAGTCAATGAAATGTAGTTTTTGAAACTGTCTCTATTTCTTCAGCGCGCGCTAACGGCTAGGATTGGTCCCACAGTAAAAAATGACTTATTTATCTAAATTTTTAAATAAAGCGCTACCACAGCGCCCAGTGTAATCGCTGAGTTCCAGCAATCATGTCAAATTAAGAAGAATGTTATTTCTTGGAGTCCAATTGTCTCATTTATCACATTTATAAGGTCAAAGTCCAAAATCAGTTCAATTAAGTCCCACAGTCAATCGTTTCACTGTTAAAAGCGATGCAACCTAGTAATATCAGAAAAATATCGCTAAATACATGTTGGTACGAATATGTGACGCAACCGTTGTAACTCAAACGGACTGATACCGTTAGAAAGTCAATGAAATGTAGTTTTTGAAACTGTCTCTATTTCTTCAGCGCGCGCTAACGGCTAGGATTGGTCCCACAGTAAAAAATGACTTATTTATCTAAATTTTTAAATAAAGCGCTACCACAGCGCCCAGTGTAATTGCTGAGTTCCAGCAATCATGTCAAATTAAGAAGAATGTTATTTCTTGGAGTCCAATTGTCTCATTTATCACATTTATAAGGTCAAAGTCCAAAATCAGTTCAATTAAGTCCCACAGTCAATCGTTTCACTGTTAAAAGCGATGCAACCTAGTAATATCAGAAAAATATCGCTAAATACATGTTGGTACGAATATGTGACGCAACCGTTGTAACTCAAACGGACTGATACCGTTAGAAAGTCAATGAAATGTAGTTTTTGAAACTGTCTCTATTTCTTCAGCGCGCGCTAACGGCTAGGATTGGTCCCACAGTAAAAAATGACTTATTTATCTAAATTTTTAAATAAAGCGCTACCACAGCGCCCAGTGTAATCGCTGAGTTCCAGCAATCATGTCAAATTAAGAAGAATGTTATTTCTTGGAGTCCAATTGTCTCATTTATCACATTTATAAGGTCAAAGTCCAAAATCAGTTCAATTAAGTCCCACAGTCAATCGTTTCACTGTTAAAAGCGATGCAACCTAGTAATATCAGAAAAATATCGCTAAATACATGTTGGTACGAATATGTGACGCAACCGTTGTAACTCAAACGGACTGATACCGTTAGAAAGTCAATGAAATGTAGTTTTTGAAACTGTCTCTATTTCTTCAGCGCGCGCTAACGGCTAGGATTGGTCCCACAGTAAAAAATGACTTATTTATCTAAATTTTTAAATAAAGCGCTACCACAGCGCCCAGTGTAATGCTGAGTTCCAGCAATCATGTCAAATTAAGAAGAATGTTATTTCTTGGAGTCCAATTGTCTCATTTATCACATTTATAAGGTCAAAGTCCAAAATCAGTTCAATTAAGTCCCACAGTCAATCGTTTCACTGTTAAAAGCGATGCAACCTAGTAATATCAGAAAAATATCGCTAAATACATGTTGGTACGAATATGTGACGCAACCGTTGTAACTCAAACGGACTGATACCGTTAGAAAGTCAATGAAATGTAGTTTTTGAAACTGTCTCTATTTCTTCAGCGCGCGCTAACGGCTAGGATTGGTCCCACAGTAAAAAATGACTTATTTATCTAAATTTTTAAATAAAGCGCTACCACAGCGCCCAGTGTAATTGCTGAGTTCCAGCAATCATGTCAAATTAAGAAGAATGTTATTTCTTGGAGTCCAATTGTCTCATTTATCACATTTATAAGGTCAAAGTCCAAAATCAGTTCAATTAAGTCCCACAGTCAATCGTTTCACTGTTAAAAGCGATGCAACCTAGTAATATCAGAAAAATATCGCTAAATACATGTTGGTACGAATATGTGACGCAACCGTTGTAACTCAAACGGACTGATACCGTTAGAAAGTCAATGAAATGTAGTTTTTGAAACTGTCTCTATTTCTTCAGCGCGCGCTAACGGCTAGGATTGGTCCCACAGTAAAAAATGACTTATTTATCTAAATTTTTAAATAAAGCGCTACCACAGCGCCCAGTGTAATGCTGAGTTCCAGCAATCATGTCAAATTAAGAAGAATGTTATTTCTTGGAGTCCAATTGTCTCATTTATCACATTTATAAGGTCAAAGTCCAAAATCAGTTCAATTAAGTCCCACAGTCAATCGTTTCACTGTTAAAAGCGATGCAACCTAGTAATATCAGAAAAATATCGCTAAATACATGTTGGTACGAATATGTGACGCAACCGTTGTAACTCAAACGGACTGATACCGTTAGAAAGTCAATGAAATGTAGTTTTTGAAACTGTCTCTATTTCTTCAGCGCGCTAACGGCTAGGATTGGTCCCACAGTAAAAAATGACTTATTTATCTAAATTTTTAAATAAAGCGCTACCACAGCGCCCAGTGTAATGCTGAGTTCCAGCAATCATGTCAAATTAAGAAGAATGTTATTTCTTGGAGTCCAATTGTCTCATTTATCACATTTATAAGGTCAAAGTCCAAAATCAGTTCAATTAAGTCCCACAGTCAATCGTTTCACTGTTAAAAGCGATGCAACCTAGTAATATCAGAAAAATATCGCTAAATACATGTTGGTACGAATATGTGACGCAACCGTTGTAACTCAAACGGACTGATACCGTTAGAAAGTCAATGAAATGTAGTTTTTGAAACTGTCTCTATTTCTTCAGCGCGCGCTAACGGCTAGGATTGGTCCCACAGTAAAAAATGACTTATTTATCTAAATTTTTAAATAAAGCGCTACCACAGCGCCCAGTGTAATTGCTGAGTTCCAGCAATCATGTCAAATTAAGAAGAATGTTATTTCTTGGAGTCCAATTGTCTCATTTATCACATTTATAAGGTCAAAGTCCAAAATCAGTTCAATTAAGTCCCACAGTCAATCGTTTCACTGTTAAAAGCGATGCAACCTAGTAATATCAGAAAAATATCGCTAAATACATGTTGGTACGAATATGTGACGCAACCGTTGTAACTCAAACGGACTGATACCGTTAGAAAGTCAATGAAATGTAGTTTTTGAAACTGTCTCTATTTCTTCAGCGCGCGCTAACGGCTAGGATTGGTCCCACAGTAAAAAATGACTTATTTATCTAAATTTTTAAATAAAGCGCTACCACAGCGCCCAGTGTAATGCTGAGTTCCAGCAATCATGTCAAATTAAGAAGAATGTTATTTCTTGGAGTCCAATTGTCTCATTTATCACATTTATAAGGTCAAAGTCCAAAATCAGTTCAATTAAGTCCCACAGTCAATCGTTTCACTGTTAAAAGCGATGCAACCTAGTAATATCAGAAAAATATCGCTAAATACATGTTGGTACGAATATGTGACGCAACCGTTGTAACTCAAACGGACTGATACCGTTAGAAAGTCAATGAAATGTAGTTTTTGAAACTGTCTCTATTTCTTCAGCGCGCGCTAACGGCTAGGATTGGTCCCACAGTAAAAAATGACTTATTTATCTAAATTTTTAAATAAAGCGCTACCACAGCGCCCAGTGTAATCGCTGAGTTCCAGCAATCATGTCAAATTAAGAAGAATGTTATTTCTTGGAGTCCAATTGTCTCATTTATCACATTTATAAGGTCAAAGTCCAAAATCAGTTCAATTAAGTCCCACAGTCAATCGTTTCACTGTTAAAAGCGATGCAACCTAGTAATATCAGAAAAATATCGCTAAATACATGTTGGTACGAATATGTGACGCAACCGTTGTAACTCAAACGGACTGATACCGTTAGAAAGTCAATGAAATGTAGTTTTTGAAACTGTCTCTATTTCTTCAGCGCGCGCTAACGGCTAGGATTGGTCCCACAGTAAAAAATGACTTATTTATCTAAATTTTTAAATAAAGCGCTACCACAGCGCCCAGTGTAATCGCTGAGTTCCAGCAATCATGTCAAATTAAGAAGAATGTTATTTCTTGGAGTCCAATTGTCTCATTTATCACATTTATAAGGTCAAAGTCCAAAATCAGTTCAATTAAGTCCCACAGTCAATCGTTTCACTGTTAAAAGCGATGCAACCTAGTAATATCAGAAAAATATCGCTAAATACATGTTGGTACGAATATGTGACGCAACCGTTGTAACTCAAACGGACTGATACCGTTAGAAAGTCAATGAAATGTAGTTTTTGAAACTGTCTCTATTTCTTCAGCGCGCGCTAACGGCTAGGATTGGTCCCACAGTAAAAAATGACTTATTTATCTAAATTTTTAAATAAAGCGCTACCACAGCGCCCAGTGTAATCGCTGAGTTCCAGCAATCATGTCAAATTAAGAAGAATGTTATTTCTTGGAGTCCAATTGTCTCATTTATCACATTTATAAGGTCAAAGTCCAAAATCAGTTCAATTAAGTCCCACAGTCAATCGTTTCACTGTTAAAAGCGATGCAACCTAGTAATATCAGAAAAATATCGCTAAATACATGTTGGTACGAATATGTGACGCAACCGTTGTAACTCAAACGGACTGATACCGTTAGAAAGTCAATGAAATGTAGTTTTTGAAACTGTCTCTATTTCTTCAGCGCGCGCTAACGGCTAGGATTGGTCCCACAGTAAAAAATGACTTATTTATCTAAATTTTTAAATAAAGCGCTACCACAGCGCCCAGTGTAATTGCTGAGTTCCAGCAATCATGTCAAATTAAGAAGAATGTTATTTCTTGGAGTCCAATTGTCTCATTTATCACATTTATAAGGTCAAAGTCCAAAATCAGTTCAATTAAGTCCCACAGTCAATCGTTTCACTGTTAAAAGCGATGCAACCTAGTAATATCAGAAAAATATCGCTAAATACATGTTGGTACGAATATGTGACGCAACCGTTGTAACTCAAACGGACTGATACCGTTAGAAAGTCAATGAAATGTAGTTTTTGAAACTGTCTCTATTTCTTCAGCGCGCGCTAACGGCTAGGATTGGTCCCACAGTAAAAAATGACTTATTTATCTAAATTTTTAAATAAAGCGCTACCACAGCGCCCAGTGTAATCGCTGAGTTCCAGCAATCATGTCAAATTAAGAAGAATGTTATTTCTTGGAGTCCAATTGTCTCATTTATCACATTTATAAGGTCAAAGTCCAAAATCAGTTCAATTAAGTCCCACAGTCAATCGTTTCACTGTTAAAAGCGATGCAACCTAGTAATATCAGAAAAATATCGCTAAATACATGTTGGTACGAATATGTGACGCAACCGTTGTAACTCAAACGGACTGATACCGTTAGAAAGTCAATGAAATGTAGTTTTTGAAACTGTCTCTATTTCTTCAGCGCGCGCTAACGGCTAGGATTGGTCCCACAGTAAAAAATGACTTATTTATCTAAATTTTTAAATAAAGCGCTACCACAGCGCCCAGTGTAATCGCTGAGTTCCAGCAATCATGTCAAATTAAGAAGAATGTTATTTCTTGGAGTCCAATTGTCTCATTTATCACATTTATAAGGTCAAAGTCCAAAATCAGTTCAATTAAGTCCCACAGTCAATCGTTTCACTGTTAAAAGCGATGCAACCTAGTAATATCAGAAAAATATCGCTAAATACATGTTGGTACGAATATGTGACGCAACCGTTGTAACTCAAACGGACTGATACCGTTAGAAAGTCAATGAAATGTAGTTTTTGAAACTGTCTCTATTTCTTCAGCGCGCGCTAACGGCTAGGATTGGTCCCACAGTAAAAAATGACTTATTTATCTAAATTTTTAAATAAAGCGCTACCACAGCGCCCAGTGTAATTGCTGAGTTCCAGCAATCATGTCAAATTAAGAAGAATGTTATTTCTTGGAGTCCAATTGTCTCATTTATCACATTTATAAGGTCAAAGTCCAAAATCAGTTCAATTAAGTCCCACAGTCAATCGTTTCACTGTTAAAAGCGATGCAACCTAGTAATATCAGAAAAATATCGCTAAATACATGTTGGTACGAATATGTGACGCAACCGTTGTAACTCAAACGGACTGATACCGTTAGAAAGTCAATGAAATGTAGTTTTTGAAACTGTCTCTATTTCTTCAGCGCGCGCTAACGGCTAGGATTGGTCCCACAGTAAAAAATGACTTATTTATCTAAATTTTTAAATAAAGCGCTACCACAGCGCCCAGTGTAATTGCTGAGTTCCAGCAATCATGTCAAATTAAGAAGAATGTTATTTCTTGGAGTCCAATTGTCTCATTTATCACATTTATAAGGTCAAAGTCCAAAATCAGTTCAATTAAGTCCCACAGTCAATCGTTTCACTGTTAAAAGCGATGCAACCTAGTAATATCAGAAAAATATCGCTAAATACATGTTGGTACGAATATGTGACGCAACCGTTGTAACTCAAACGGACTGATACCGTTAGAAAGTCAATGAAATGTAGTTTTTGAAACTGTCTCTATTTCTTCAGCGCGCGCTAACGGCTAGGATTGGTCCCACAGTAAAAAATGACTTATTTATCTAAATTTTTAAATAAAGCGCTACCACAGCGCCCAGTGTAATCGCTGAGTTCCAGCAATCATGTCAAATTAAGAAGAATGTTATTTCTTGGAGTCCAATTGTCTCATTTATCACATTTATAAGGTCAAAGTCCAAAATCAGTTCAATTAAGTCCCACAGTCAATCGTTTCACTGTTAAAAGCGATGCAACCTAGTAATATCAGAAAAATATCGCTAAATACATGTTGGTACGAATATGTGACGCAACCGTTGTAACTCAAACGGACTGATACCGTTAGAAAGTCAATGAAATGTAGTTTTTGAAACTGTCTCTATTTCTTCAGCGCGCGCTAACGGCTAGGATTGGTCCCACAGTAAAAAATGACTTATTTATCTAAATTTTTAAATAAAGCGCTACCACAGCGCCCAGTGTAATGCTGAGTTCCAGCAATCATGTCAAATTAAGAAGAATGTTATTTCTTGGAGTCCAATTGTCTCATTTATCACATTTATAAGGTCAAAGTCCAAAATCAGTTCAATTAAGTCCCACAGTCAATCGTTTCACTGTTAAAAGCGATGCAACCTAGTAATATCAGAAAAATATCGCTAAATACATGTTGGTACGAATATGTGACGCAACCGTTGTAACTCAAACGGACTGATACCGTTAGAAAGTCAATGAAATGTAGTTTTTGAAACTGTCTCTATTTCTTCAGCGCGCGCTAACGGCTAGGATTGGTCCCACAGTAAAAAATGACTTATTTATCTAAATTTTTAAATAAAGCGCTACCACAGCGCCCAGTGTAATGCTGAGTTCCAGCAATCATGTCAAATTAAGAAGAATGTTATTTCTTGGAGTCCAATTGTCTCATTTATCACATTTATAAGGTCAAAGTCCAAAATCAGTTCAATTAAGTCCCACAGTCAATCGTTTCACTGTTAAAAGCGATGCAACCTAGTAATATCAGAAAAATATCGCTAAATACATGTTGGTACGAATATGTGACGCAACCGTTGTAACTCAAACGGACTGATACCGTTAGAAAGTCAATGAAATGTAGTTTTTGAAACTGTCTCTATTTCTTCAGCGCGCGCTAACGGCTAGGATTGGTCCCACAGTAAAAAATGACTTATTTATCTAAATTTTTAAATAAAGCGCTACCACAGCGCCCAGTGTAATGCTGAGTTCCAGCAATCATGTCAAATTAAGAAGAATGTTATTTCTTGGAGTCCAATTGTCTCATTTATCACATTTATAAGGTCAAAGTCCAAAATCAGTTCAATTAAGTCCCACAGTCAATCGTTTCACTGTTAAAAGCGATGCAACCTAGTAATATCAGAAAAATATCGCTAAATACATGTTGGTACGAATATGTGACGCAACCGTTGTAACTCAAACGGACTGATACCGTTAGAAAGTCAATGAAATGTAGTTTTTGAAACTGTCTCTATTTCTTCAGCGCGCGCTAACGGCTAGGATTGGTCCCACAGTAAAAAATGACTTATTTATCTAAATTTTTAAATAAAGCGCTACCACAGCGCCCAGTGTAATCGCTGAGTTCCAGCAATCATGTCAAATTAAGAAGAATGTTATTTCTTGGAGTCCAATTGTCTCATTTATCACATTTATAAGGTCAAAGTCCAAAATCAGTTCAATTAAGTCCCACAGTCAATCGTTTCACTGTTAAAAGCGATGCAACCTAGTAATATCAGAAAAATATCGCTAAATACATGTTGGTACGAATATGTGACGCAACCGTTGTAACTCAAACGGACTGATACCGTTAGAAAGTCAATGAAATGTAGTTTTTGAAACTGTCTCTATTTCTTCAGCGCGCGCTAACGGCTAGGATTGGTCCCACAGTAAAAAATGACTTATTTATCTAAATTTTTAAATAAAGCGCTACCACAGCGCCCAGTGTAATGCTGAGTTCCAGCAATCATGTCAAATTAAGAAGAATGTTATTTCTTGGAGTCCAATTGTCTCATTTATCACATTTATAAGGTCAAAGTCCAAAATCAGTTCAATTAAGTCCCACAGTCAATCGTTTCACTGTTAAAAGCGATGCAACCTAGTAATATCAGAAAAATATCGCTAAATACATGTTGGTACGAATATGTGACGCAACCGTTGTAACTCAAACGGACTGATACCGTTAGAAAGTCAATGAAATGTAGTTTTTGAAACTGTCTCTATTTCTTCAGCGCGCGCTAACGGCTAGGATTGGTCCCACAGTAAAAAATGACTTATTTATCTAAATTTTTAAATAAAGCGCTACCACAGCGCCCAGTGTAATGCTGAGTTCCAGCAATCATGTCAAATTAAGAAGAATGTTATTTCTTGGAGTCCAATTGTCTCATTTATCACATTTATAAGGTCAAAGTCCAAAATCAGTTCAATTAAGTCCCACAGTCAATCGTTTCACTGTTAAAAGCGATGCAACCTAGTAATATCAGAAAAATATCGCTAAATACATGTTGGTACGAATATGTGACGCAACCGTTGTAACTCAAACGGACTGATACCGTTAGAAAGTCAATGAAATGTAGTTTTTGAAACTGTCTCTATTTCTTCAGCGCGCGCTAACGGCTAGGATTGGTCCCACAGTAAAAAATGACTTATTTATCTAAATTTTTAAATAAAGCGCTACCACAGCGCCCAGTGTAATCGCTGAGTTCCAGCAATCATGTCAAATTAAGAAGAATGTTATTTCTTGGAGTCCAATTGTCTCATTTATCACATTTATAAGGTCAAAGTCCAAAATCAGTTCAATTAAGTCCCACAGTCAATCGTTTCACTGTTAAAAGCGATGCAACCTAGTAATATCAGAAAAATATCGCTAAATACATGTTGGTACGAATATGTGACGCAACCGTTGTAACTCAAACGGACTGATACCGTTAGAAAGTCAATGAAATGTAGTTTTTGAAACTGTCTCTATTTCTTCAGCGCGCTAACGGCTAGGATTGGTCCCACAGTAAAAAATGACTTATTTATCTAAATTTTTAAATAAAGCGCTACCACAGCGCCCAGTGTAATCGCTGAGTTCCAGCAATCATGTCAAATTAAGAAGAATGTTATTTCTTGGAGTCCAATTGTCTCATTTATCACATTTATAAGGTCAAAGTCCAAAATCAGTTCAATTAAGTCCCACAGTCAATCGTTTCACTGTTAAAAGCGATGCAACCTAGTAATATCAGAAAAATATCGCTAAATACATGTTGGTACGAATATGTGACGCAACCGTTGTAACTCAAACGGACTGATACCGTTAGAAAGTCAATGAAATGTAGTTTTTGAAACTGTCTCTATTTCTTCAGCGCGCGCTAACGGCTAGGATTGGTCCCACAGTAAAAAATGACTTATTTATCTAAATTTTTAAATAAAGCGCTACCACAGCGCCCAGTGTAATGCTGAGTTCCAGCAATCATGTCAAATTAAGAAGAATGTTATTTCTTGGAGTCCAATTGTCTCATTTATCACATTTATAAGGTCAAAGTCCAAAATCAGTTCAATTAAGTCCCACAGTCAATCGTTTCACTGTTAAAAGCGATGCAACCTAGTAATATCAGAAAAATATCGCTAAATACATGTTGGTACGAATATGTGACGCAACCGTTGTAACTCAAACGGACTGATACCGTTAGAAAGTCAATGAAATGTAGTTTTTGAAACTGTCTCTATTTCTTCAGCGCGCGCTAACGGCTAGGATTGGTCCCACAGTAAAAAATGACTTATTTATCTAAATTTTTAAATAAAGCGCTACCACAGCGCCCAGTGTAATCGCTGAGTTCCAGCAATCATGTCAAATTAAGAAGAATGTTATTTCTTGGAGTCCAATTGTCTCATTTATCACATTTATAAGGTCAAAGTCCAAAATCAGTTCAATTAAGTCCCACAGTCAATCGTTTCACTGTTAAAAGCGATGCAACCTAGTAATATCAGAAAAATATCGCTAAATACATGTTGGTACGAATATGTGACGCAACCGTTGTAACTCAAACGGACTGATACCGTTAGAAAGTCAATGAAATGTAGTTTTTGAAACTGTCTCTATTTCTTCAGCGCGCGCTAACGGCTAGGATTGGTCCCACAGTAAAAAATGACTTATTTATCTAAATTTTTAAATAAAGCGCTACCACAGCGCCCAGTGTAATCGCTGAGTTCCAGCAATCATGTCAAATTAAGAAGAATGTTATTTCTTGGAGTCCAATTGTCTCATTTATCACATTTATAAGGTCAAAGTCCAAAATCAGTTCAATTAAGTCCCACAGTCAATCGTTTCACTGTTAAAAGCGATGCAACCTAGTAATATCAGAAAAATATCGCTAAATACATGTTGGTACGAATATGTGACGCAACCGTTGTAACTCAAACGGACTGATACCGTTAGAAAGTCAATGAAATGTAGTTTTTGAAACTGTCTCTATTTCTTCAGCGCGCGCTAACGGCTAGGATTGGTCCCACAGTAAAAAATGACTTATTTATCTAAATTTTTAAATAAAGCGCTACCACAGCGCCCAGTGTAATGCTGAGTTCCAGCAATCATGTCAAATTAAGAAGAATGTTATTTCTTGGAGTCCAATTGTCTCATTTATCACATTTATAAGGTCAAAGTCCAAAATCAGTTCAATTAAGTCCCACAGTCAATCGTTTCACTGTTAAAAGCGATGCAACCTAGTAATATCAGAAAAATATCGCTAAATACATGTTGGTACGAATATGTGACGCAACCGTTGTAACTCAAACGGACTGATACCGTTAGAAAGTCAATGAAATGTAGTTTTTGAAACTGTCTCTATTTCTTCAGCGCGCGCTAACGGCTAGGATTGGTCCCACAGTAAAAAATGACTTATTTATCTAAATTTTTAAATAAAGCGCTACCACAGCGCCCAGTGTAATGCTGAGTTCCAGCAATCATGTCAAATTAAGAAGAATGTTATTTCTTGGAGTCCAATTGTCTCATTTATCACATTTATAAGGTCAAAGTCCAAAATCAGTTCAATTAAGTCCCACAGTCAATCGTTTCACTGTTAAAAGCGATGCAACCTAGTAATATCAGAAAAATATCGCTAAATACATGTTGGTACGAATATGTGACGCAACCGTTGTAACTCAAACGGACTGATACCGTTAGAAAGTCAATGAAATGTAGTTTTTGAAACTGTCTCTATTTCTTCAGCGCGCGCTAACGGCTAGGATTGGTCCCACAGTAAAAAATGACTTATTTATCTAAATTTTTAAATAAAGCGCTACCACAGCGCCCAGTGTAATCGCTGAGTTCCAGCAATCATGTCAAATTAAGAAGAATGTTATTTCTTGGAGTCCAATTGTCTCATTTATCACATTTATAAGGTCAAAGTCCAAAATCAGTTCAATTAAGTCCCACAGTCAATCGTTTCACTGTTAAAAGCGATGCAACCTAGTAATATCAGAAAAATATCGCTAAATACATGTTGGTACGAATATGTGACGCAACCGTTGTAACTCAAACGGACTGATACCGTTAGAAAGTCAATGAAATGTAGTTTTTGAAACTGTCTCTATTTCTTCAGCGCGCGCTAACGGCTAGGATTGGTCCCACAGTAAAAAATGACTTATTTATCTAAATTTTTAAATAAAGCGCTACCACAGCGCCCAGTGTAATGCTGAGTTCCAGCAATCATGTCAAATTAAGAAGAATGTTATTTCTTGGAGTCCAATTGTCTCATTTATCACATTTATAAGGTCAAAGTCCAAAATCAGTTCAATTAAGTCCCACAGTCAATCGTTTCACTGTTAAAAGCGATGCAACCTAGTAATATCAGAAAAATATCGCTAAATACATGTTGGTACGAATATGTGACGCAACCGTTGTAACTCAAACGGACTGATACCGTTAGAAAGTCAATGAAATGTAGTTTTTGAAACTGTCTCTATTTCTTCAGCGCGCGCTAACGGCTAGGATTGGTCCCACAGTAAAAAATGACTTATTTATCTAAATTTTTAAATAAAGCGCTACCACAGCGCCCAGTGTAATCGCTGAGTTCCAGCAATCATGTCAAATTAAGAAGAATGTTATTTCTTGGAGTCCAATTGTCTCATTTATCACATTTATAAGGTCAAAGTCCAAAATCAGTTCAATTAAGTCCCACAGTCAATCGTTTCACTGTTAAAAGCGATGCAACCTAGTAATATCAGAAAAATATCGCTAAATACATGTTGGTACGAATATGTGACGCAACCGTTGTAACTCAAACGGACTGATACCGTTAGAAAGTCAATGAAATGTAGTTTTTGAAACTGTCTCTATTTCTTCAGCGCGCTAACGGCTAGGATTGGTCCCACAGTAAAAAATGACTTATTTATCTAAATTTTTAAATAAAGCGCTACCACAGCGCCCAGTGTAATCGCTGAGTTCCAGCAATCATGTCAAATTAAGAAGAATGTTATTTCTTGGAGTCCAATTGTCTCATTTATCACATTTATAAGGTCAAAGTCCAAAATCAGTTCAATTAAGTCCCACAGTCAATCGTTTCACTGTTAAAAGCGATGCAACCTAGTAATATCAGAAAAATATCGCTAAATACATGTTGGTACGAATATGTGACGCAACCGTTGTAACTCAAACGGACTGATACCGTTAGAAAGTCAATGAAATGTAGTTTTTGAAACTGTCTCTATTTCTTCAGCGCGCGCTAACGGCTAGGATTGGTCCCACAGTAAAAAATGACTTATTTATCTAAATTTTTAAATAAAGCGCTACCACAGCGCCCAGTGTAATGCTGAGTTCCAGCAATCATGTCAAATTAAGAAGAATGTTATTTCTTGGAGTCCAATTGTCTCATTTATCACATTTATAAGGTCAAAGTCCAAAATCAGTTCAATTAAGTCCCACAGTCAATCGTTTCACTGTTAAAAGCGATGCAACCTAGTAATATCAGAAAAATATCGCTAAATACATGTTGGTACGAATATGTGACGCAACCGTTGTAACTCAAACGGACTGATACCGTTAGAAAGTCAATGAAATGTAGTTTTTGAAACTGTCTCTATTTCTTCAGCGCGCGCTAACGGCTAGGATTGGTCCCACAGTAAAAAATGACTTATTTATCTAAATTTTTAAATAAAGCGCTACCACAGCGCCCAGTGTAATGCTGAGTTCCAGCAATCATGTCAAATTAAGAAGAATGTTATTTCTTGGAGTCCAATTGTCTCATTTATCACATTTATAAGGTCAAAGTCCAAAATCAGTTCAATTAAGTCCCACAGTCAATCGTTTCACTGTTAAAAGCGATGCAACCTAGTAATATCAGAAAAATATCGCTAAATACATGTTGGTACGAATATGTGACGCAACCGTTGTAACTCAAACGGACTGATACCGTTAGAAAGTCAATGAAATGTAGTTTTTGAAACTGTCTCTATTTCTTCAGCGCGCGCTAACGGCTAGGATTGGTCCCACAGTAAAAAATGACTTATTTATCTAAATTTTTAAATAAAGCGCTACCACAGCGCCCAGTGTAATGCTGAGTTCCAGCAATCATGTCAAATTAAGAAGAATGTTATTTCTTGGAGTCCAATTGTCTCATTTATCACATTTATAAGGTCAAAGTCCAAAATCAGTTCAATTAAGTCCCACAGTCAATCGTTTCACTGTTAAAAGCGATGCAACCTAGTAATATCAGAAAAATATCGCTAAATACATGTTGGTACGAATATGTGACGCAACCGTTGTAACTCAAACGGACTGATACCGTTAGAAAGTCAATGAAATGTAGTTTTTGAAACTGTCTCTATTTCTTCAGCGCCGCTAACGGCTAGGATTGGTCCCACAGTAAAAAATGACTTATTTATCTAAATTTTTAAATAAAGCGCTACCACAGCGCCCAGTGTAATGCTGAGTTCCAGCAATCATGTCAAATTAAGAAGAATGTTATTTCTTGGAGTCCAATTGTCTCATTTATCACATTTATAAGGTCAAAGTCCAAAATCAGTTCAATTAAGTCCCACAGTCAATCGTTTCACTGTTAAAAGCGATGCAACCTAGTAATATCAGAAAAATATCGCTAAATACATGTTGGTACGAATATGTGACGCAACCGTTGTAACTCAAACGGACTGATACCGTTAGAAAGTCAATGAAATGTAGTTTTTGAAACTGTCTCTATTTCTTCAGCGCGCGCTAACGGCTAGGATTGGTCCCACAGTAAAAAATGACTTATTTATCTAAATTTTTAAATAAAGCGCTACCACAGCGCCCAGTGTAATGCTGAGTTCCAGCAATCATGTCAAATTAAGAAGAATGTTATTTCTTGGAGTCCAATTGTCTCATTTATCACATTTATAAGGTCAAAGTCCAAAATCAGTTCAATTAAGTCCCACAGTCAATCGTTTCACTGTTAAAAGCGATGCAACCTAGTAATATCAGAAAAATATCGCTAAATACATGTTGGTACGAATATGTGACGCAACCGTTGTAACTCAAACGGACTGATACCGTTAGAAAGTCAATGAAATGTAGTTTTTGAAACTGTCTCTATTTCTTCAGCGCGCGCTAACGGCTAGGATTGGTCCCACAGTAAAAAATGACTTATTTATCTAAATTTTTAAATAAAGCGCTACCACAGCGCCCAGTGTAATGCTGAGTTCCAGCAATCATGTCAAATTAAGAAGAATGTTATTTCTTGGAGTCCAATTGTCTCATTTATCACATTTATAAGGTCAAAGTCCAAAATCAGTTCAATTAAGTCCCACAGTCAATCGTTTCACTGTTAAAAGCGATGCAACCTAGTAATATCAGAAAAATATCGCTAAATACATGTTGGTACGAATATGTGACGCAACCGTTGTAACTCAAACGGACTGATACCGTTAGAAAGTCAATGAAATGTAGTTTTTGAAACTGTCTCTATTTCTTCAGCGCGCGCTAACGGCTAGGATTGGTCCCACAGTAAAAAATGACTTATTTATCTAAATTTTTAAAGCGCTAAAGCGCTATTTCGAGTCCAAGGTGCAAAGGTAGTCCAAAATCAGTTCAATTAAGTCCCACAGTCAATCGTTTCACTGTTAAAAGCGATGCAACCTAGTAATATCAGAAAAATATCGCTAAATGCATGTTCGTACGAATATGTGACGCAACCGTTGTAACTCAAACGGACTGATACCGATAGAAAGTCAATGAAATGTAGTTTTTGAAACTGTCTCTATTTCTTCAGCGCGTGCTAACGGCTAGGATTGGTCCCACAGTAAAAAATGACTTATTTATCTAAATTTTTAAATAAAGCGCTACCACAGCGCCCAGTGTAATGCTGAGTTCCAGCAATCATGTCAAATTAAGAAGAATGTTATTTCTTGGAGTCCAATTGTCTCATTTATCACATTTATAAGGTCAAAGTCCAAAATCAGTTCAATTAAGTCCCACAGTCAATCGTTTCACTGTTAAAAGCGATGCAACCTAGTAATATCAGAAAAATATCGCTAAATACATGTTGGTACGAATATGTGACGCAACCGTTGTAACTCAAACGGACTGATACCGTTAGAAAGTCAATGAAATGTAGTTTTTGAAACTGTCTCTATTTCTTCAGCGCGCGCTAACGGCTAGGATTGGTCCCACAGTAAAAAATGACTTATTTATCTAAATTTTTAAATAAAGCGCTACCACAGCGCCCAGTGTAATGCTGAGTTCCAGCAATCATGTCAAATTAAGAAGAATGTTATTTCTTGGAGTCCAATTGTCTCATTTATCACATTTATAAGGTCAAAGTCCAAAATCAGTTCAATTAAGTCCCACAGTCAATCGTTTCACTGTTAAAAGCGATGCAACCTAGTAATATCAGAAAAATATCGCTAAATACATGTTGGTACGAATATGTGACGCAACCGTTGTAACTCAAACGGACTGATACCGTTAGAAAGTCAATGAAATGTAGTTTTTGAAACTGTCTCTATTTCTTCAGCGCGCGCTAACGGCTAGGATTGGTCCCACAGTAAAAAATGACTTATTTATCTAAATTTTTAAATAAAGCGCTACCACAGCGCCCAGTGTAATCGCTGAGTTCCAGCAATCATGTCAAATTAAGAAGAATGTTATTTCTTGGAGTCCAATTGTCTCATTTATCACATTTATAAGGTCAAAGTCCAAAATCAGTTCAATTAAGTCCCACAGTCAATCGTTTCACTGTTAAAAGCGATGCAACCTAGTAATATCAGAAAAATATCGCTAAATACATGTTGGTACGAATATGTGACGCAACCGTTGTAACTCAAACGGACTGATACCGTTAGAAAGTCAATGAAATGTAGTTTTTGAAACTGTCTCTATTTCTTCAGCGCGCGCTAACGGCTAGGATTGGTCCCACAGTAAAAAATGACTTATTTATCTAAATTTTTAAATAAAGCGCTACCACAGCGCCCAGTGTAATGCTGAGTTCCAGCAATCATGTCAAATTAAGAAGAATGTTATTTCTTGGAGTCCAATTGTCTCATTTATCACATTTATAAGGTCAAAGTCCAAAATCAGTTCAATTAAGTCCCACAGTCAATCGTTTCACTGTTAAAAGCGATGCAACCTAGTAATATCAGAAAAATATCGCTAAATACATGTTGGTACGAATATGTGATGCAACCGTTGTAACTCAAAGGAACTGATACCGTTAGAAAGTCAATGAAATGTAGTTTTTGAAACTGTCTCTATTTCTTGAGCGCGGGCTAACGGCTAGGATTGGTCCCACAGTAAAAAATGACTTATTCATCTAAATTTTAAAATAAAGCGCTACCACAGCGCCCAGTGTAATCGCTGAGTTCCAGCAATCATGTCAAATTAAGAAGAATGTTATTTCTTGGAGTCCAATTGTCTCATTTATCACATTTATAAGGTCAAAGTCCAAAATCAGTTCAATTAAGTCCGACAGTCAATCGTTTCACTGTTAAAAGCGATGCAACCTAGTAATATCAGAAAAATATCGCTAAATACATGTTGGTACGAATATGTGACGCAACCGTTGTAACTCAAACGGACTGATACCGTTAGAAAGTCAATGAAATGTAGTTATTGAAACTGTCTCTATTTCTTCAGCGCGCGCTAACGGCTAGGATTGGTCCCACAGTAAAAAATTATTTATCTAAATTTTTAAATAAAGCGCTACCACAGCGCCCAGTGTAATGCTGAGTTCCAGCAATCATGTCAAATTAAGAAGAATGTTATTTCTTGGAGTCCAATTGTCTCATTTATCACATTTATAAGGTCAAAGTCCAAAATCAGTTCAATTAAGTCCCACAGTCAATCGTTTCACTGTTAAAAGCGATGCAACCTAGTAATATCAGAAAAATATCGCTAAATACATGTTGGTACGAATATGTGACGCAACCGTTGTAACTCAAACGGACTGATACCGTTAGAAAGTCAATGAAATGTAGTTTTTGAAACTGTCTCTATTTCTTCAGCGCGCGCTAACGGCTAGGATTGGTCCCACAGTAAAAAATGACTTATTTATCTAAATTTTTAAATAAAGCGCTAACCGCAGGTTAAGAGTCCAATAATCATTCAATTAAGTCTCCATCACAGTCAAAGTCAAAATCAGTTTCACTGTTAAAAGCGATGCAACCTAGTAATATCAGAAAAATATCGCTAAATACATGTTGGTACGAATATGTGACGCAACCGTTGTAACTCAAACGGACTGATACCGTTAGAAAGTCAATGAAATGTAGTTTTTGAAACTGTCTCTATTTCTTCAGCGCCGCTAACGGCTAGGATTGGTCCCACAGTAAAAAATGACTTATTTATCTAAATTTTTAAATAAAGCGCTACCGCAGTGTCCTAAAGTCCAACAATCTCAAGTTCAATTTATACAGTTAATCCCACAGTCAAATCGTTTCACTGTTAAAAGCGATGCAACCTAGTAATATCAGAAAAATATCGCTAAATACATGTTGGTACGAATATGTGACGCAACCGTTGTAACTCAAACGGACTGATACCGTTAGAAAGTCAATGAATGTAGTTTTTGAAACTGTGTCTATTTCTTCAGCGCGCGCTAACGGCTAGGATTGGTCCCACAGTAAAAAATGACTTATTTATCTAAATTTTTAAATAAAGCGCTACCACAGCGCCCAGTGTAATCGCTGAGTTCCAGCAATCATGTCAAATTAAGAAGAATGTTATTTCTTGGAGTCCAATTGTCTCATTTATCACATTTATAAGGTCAAAGTCCAAAATCAGTTCAATTAAGTCCCACAGTCAATCGTTTCACTGTTAAAAGCGATGCAACCTAGTAATATCAGAAAAATATCGCTAAATACATGTTGGTACGAATATGTGACGCAACCGTTGTAACTCAAACGGACTGATACCGTTAGAAAGTCAATGAAATGTAGTTTTTGAAACTGTCTCTATTTCTTCAGCGCGCGCTAACGGCTAGGATTGGTCCCACAGTAAAAATGACTTATTTATCTAAATTTTTAAATAAAGCGCTACCACAGCGCCCAGTGTAATGCTGAGTTCCAGCAATCATGTCAAATTAAGAAGAATGTTATTTCTTGGAGTCCAATTGTCTCATTTATCACATTTATAAGGTCAAAGTCCAAAATCAGTTCAATTAAGTCCCACAGTCAATCGTTTCACTGTTAAAAGCGATGCAACCTAGTAATATCAGAAAAATATCGCTAAATACATGTTGGTACGAATATGTGACGCAACCGTTGTAACTCAAACGGACTGATACCGTTAGAAAGTCAATGAAATGTAGTTTTTGAAACTGTCTCTATTTCTTCAGCGCCGCTAACGGCTAGGATTGGTCCCACAGTAAAAAAATGACTTATTTATCTAAATTTTTAAATAAAGCGCTTATCCTGCAGGTCAAAAGTCCAAAATCAGTTCAATTAAGTCCCACAGTCAATCGTTTCACTGTTAAAAGCGATGCAACCTAGTAATATCAGAAAAATATCGCTAAATACATGTTGGTACGAATATGTGACGCAACCGTTGTAACTCAAACGGACTGATACCGTTAGAAAGTCAATGAAATGTAGTTTTTGAAACTGTCTCTATTTCTTCAGCGCGCGCTAACGGCTAGGATTGGTCCCACAGTAAAAAATGACTTATTTATCTAAATTTTTAAATAAAGCGCTACCACAGCGCCCAGTGTAATGCTGAGTTCCAGCAATCATGTCAAATTAAGAAGAATGTTATTTCTTGGAGTCCAATTGTCTCATTTATCACATTTATAAGGTCAAAGTCCAAAATCAGTTCAATTAAGTCCCACAGTCAATCGTTTCACTGTTAAAAGCGATGCAACCTAGTAATATCAGAAAAATATCGCTAAATACATGTTGGTACGAATATGTGACGCAACCGTTGTAACTCAAACGGACTGATACCGTTAGAAAGTCAATGAAATGTAGTTTTTGAAACTGTCTCTATTTCTTCAGCGCGCGCTAACGGCTAGGATTGGTCCCACAGTAAAAAATGACTTATTTATCTAAATTTTTAAATAAAGCGCTACCACAGCGCCCAGTGTAATTGCTGAGTTCCAGCAATCATGTCAAATTAAGAAGAATGTTATTTCTTGGAGTCCAATTGTCTCATTTATCACATTTATAAGGTCAAAGTCCAAAATCAGTTCAATTAAGTCCCACAGTCAATCGTTTCACTGTTAAAAGCGATGCAACCTAGTAATATCAGAAAAATATCGCTAAATACATGTTGGTACGAATATGTGACGCAACCGTTGTAACTCAAACGGACTGATACCGTTAGAAAATCAATGAAATGTAGTTTTTGAAACTATCTCTATTTCTTTAGCGCGCGCTAACGGCTAGGATTGGTCCCACAGTAAAAAAAATTTATCTAAATTTTTAAATAAAGCGCTACCACAGCGCCCAGTGTAATGCTGAGTTCCAGCAATCATGTCAAATTAAGAAGAATGTTATTTCTTGGAGTCCAATTGTCTCATTTATCACATTTATAAGGTCAAAGTCCAAAATCAGTTCAATTAAGTCCCACAGTCAATCGTTTCACTGTTAAAAGCGATGCAACCTAGTAATATCAAAAAAATATCGCTAAATACATGTTGGTACGAATATGTGACGCAACCGTTGTAACTCAAACGGACTGATACCGTTAGAAAGTCAATGAAATGTAGTTTTTGAAACTGTCTCTATTTCTTCAGCGCGCGCTAACGGCTAGGATTGGTCCCACAGTAAAAAATGACTTATTTATCTAAATTTTAAATAAAGCGCATACCGCAGGTCAAAGTCCAAAATCAGTTCAATTAAGTCCCACAGTCAATCGTTTCACTGTTAAAAGCGATGCAACCTAGTAATATCAGAAAAATATCGCTAAATACATGTTGGTACGAATATGTGACGCAACCGTTGTAACTCAAACGGACTGATACCGTTAGAAAGTCAATGAAATGTAGTTTTTGAAACTGTCTCTATTTCTTCAGCGCGCGCTAACGGCTAGGATTGGTCCCACAGTAAAAAATGACTTATTTATCTAAATTTTTAAATAAAGCGCTACCACAGCGCCCAGTGTAATCGCTGAGTTCCAGCAATCATGTCAAATTAAGAAGAATGTTATTTCTTGGAGTCCAATTGTCTCATTTATCACATTTATAAGGTCAAAGTCCAAAATCAGTTCAATTAAGTCCCACAGTCAATCGTTTCACTGTTAAAAGCGATGCAACCTAGTAATATCAGAAAAATATCGCTAAATACATGTTGGTACGAATATGTGACGCAACCGTTGTAACTCAAACGGACTGATACCGTTAGAAAGTCAATGAAATGTAGTTTTTGAAACTGTCTCTATTTCTTCAGCGCGCGCTAACGGCTAGGATTGGTCCCACAGTAAAAAATGACTTATTTATCTAAATTTTTAAATAAAGCGCTACCACAGCGCCCAGTGTAATTGCTGAGTTCCAGCAATCATGTCAAATTAAGAAGAATGTTATTTCTTGGAGTCCAATTGTCTCATTTATCACATTTATAAGGTCAAAGTCCAAAATCAGTTCAATTAAGTCCCACAGTCAATCGTTTCACTGTTAAAAGCGATGCAACCTAGTAATATCAGAAAAATATCGCTAAATACATGTTGGTACGAATATGTGACGCAACCGTTGTAACTCAAACGGACTGATACCGTTAGAAAGTCAATGAAATGTAGTTTTTGAAACTGTCTCTATTTCTTCAGCGCGCTAACGGCTAGGATTGGTCCCACAGTAAAAAATGACTTATTTATCTAAATTTTTAAATAAAGCGCTACCACAGCGCCCAGTGTAATCGCTGAGTTCCAGCAATCATGTCAAATTAAGAAGAATGTTATTTCTTGGAGTCCAATTGTCTCATTTATCACATTTATAAGGTCAAAGTCCAAAATCAGTTCAATTAAGTCCCACAGTCAATCGTTTCACTGTTAAAAGCGATGCAACCTAGTAATATCAGAAAAATATCGCTAAATACATGTTGGTACGAATATGTGACGCAACCGTTGTAACTCAAACGGACTGATACCGTTAGAAAGTCAATGAAATGTAGTTTTTGAAACTGTCTCTATTTCTTCAGCGCGCGCTAACGGCTAGGATTGGTCCCACAGTAAAAAATGACTTATTTATCTAAATTTTTAAATAAAGCGCTACCAGCAGTGTCAAAGTCCAAAATCGCTGAGTTTAAGCCCCACAGTCAATCGTTTCACTGTTAAAAGCGATGCAACCTAGTAATATCAGAAAAATATCGCTAAATACATGTTGGTACGAATATGTGACGCAACCGTTGTAACTCAAACGGACTGATACCGTTAGAAAGTCAATGAAATGTAGTTTTTGAAACTGTCTCTATTTCTTCAGCGCGCGCTAACGGCTAGGATTGGTCCGACAGTATAAAAATGACTTATTTATCTAAATTTTTAAATAAAGCGCTACCACAGCGCCCAGTGTAATTGCTGAGTTCCAGCAGTCATGTCAAATTAAGAAGAATGTTATTTCTTGGAGTCCAATTGTCTCATTTATCACATTTATAAGGTCAAAGTCCAAAATCAGTTCAATTAAGTCCCACAGTCAATCGTTTCACTGTTAAAAGCGATGCAACCTAGTAATATCAGAAAAATATCGCTAAATACATGTTGGTACGAATATGTGACGCAACCGTTGTAACTCAAACGGACTGATACCGTTAGAAAGTCAATGAAATGTAGTTTTTGAAACTGTCTCTATTTCTTCAGCGCGCGCTAACGGCTAGGATTGGTCCCACAGTAAAAATGACTTATTTATCTAAATTTTTAAATAAAGCGCTACCAGCGCCCAGTGTAATTGCTGAGTTCCAGCAATCATGTCAAATTAAGAAGAATGTTATTTCTTGGAGTCCAATTGTCTCATTTATCACATTTATAAGGTCAAAGTCCAAAATCAGTTCAATTAAGTCCCACAGTCAATCGTTTCACTGTTAAAAGCGATGCAACCTAGTAATATCAGAAAAATATCGCTAAATACATGTTGGTACGAATATGTGACGCAACCGTTGTAACTCAAACGGACTGATACCGTTAGAAAGTCAATGAAATGTAGTTTTTGAAACTGTCTCTATTTCTTCAGCGCGCGCTAACGGCTAGGATTGGTCCCACAGTAAAAAATGACTTATTTATCTAAATTTTTAAATAAAGCGCTACCACAGCGCCCAGTGTAATTGCTGAGTTCCAGCAATCATGTCAAATTAAGAAGAATGTTATTTCTTGGAGTCCAATTGTCTCATTTATCACATTTATAAGGTCAAAGTCCAAAATCAGTTCAATTAAGTCCCACAGTCAATCGTTTCACTGTTAAAAGCGATGCAACCTAGTAATATCAGAAAAATATCGCTAAATACATGTTGGTACGAATATGTGACGCAACCGTTGTAACTCAAACGGACTGATACCGTTAGAAAGTCAATGAAATGTAGTTTTTGAAACTGTCTCTATTTCTTCAGCGCGCGCTAACGGCTAGGATTGGTCCCACAGTAAAAAATGACTTATTTATCTAAATTTTTAAATAAAGCGCTACCACAGCGCCCAGTGTAATTGCTGAGTTCCAGCAATCATGTCAAATTAAGAAGAATGTTATTTCTTGGAGTCCAATTGTCTCATTTATCACATTTATAAGGTCAAAGTCCAAAATCAGTTCAATTAAGTCCCACAGTCAATCGTTTCACTGTTAAAAGCGATGCAACCTAGTAATATCAGAAAAATATCGCTAAATACATGTTGGTACGAATATGTGACGCAACCGTTGTAACTCAAACGGACTGATACCGTTAGAAAGTCAATGAAATGTAGTTTTTGAAACTGTCTCTATTTCTTCAGCGCGCTAACGGCTAGGATTGGTCCCACAGTAAAAAATGACTTATTTATCTAAATTTTTAAAATAAAGCGCTACCAGCAGTCAAAGTCCAAAAATCAGTTCAATCAAGTCCCACAGTCAATCGTTTCACTGTTAAAAGCGATGCAACCTAGTAATATCAGAAAAATATCGCTAAATACATGTTGGTACGAATATGTGACGCAACCGTTGTAACTCAAACGGACTGATACCGTTAGAAAGTCAATGAAATGTAGTTTTTGAAACTGTCTCTATTTCTTCAGCGCGCGCTAACGGCTAGGATTGGTCCCACAGTAAAAAATGACTTATTTATCTAAATTTTTAAATAAAGCGCTACCACAGCGCCCAGTGTAATTGCTGAGTTCCAGCAATCATGTCAAATTAAGAAGAATGTTATTTCTTGGAGTCCAATTGTCTCATTTATCACATTTATAAGGTCAAAGTCCAAAATCAGTTCAATTAAGTCCCACAGTCAATCGTTTCACTGTTAAAAGCGATGCAACCTAGTAATATCAGAAAAATATCGCTAAATACATGTTGGTACGAATATGTGACGCAACCGTTGTAACTCAAACGGACTGATACCGTTAGAAAGTCAATGAAATGTAGTTTTTGAAACTGTCTCTATTTCTTCAGCGCCGCTAACGGCTAGGATTGGTCCCACAGTAAAAATGACTTATTTATCTAAATTTTTAAATAAAGCGCTACCCAGCGCCCAGTGTAATTGCTGAGTTCCAGCAATCATGTCAAATTAAGAAGAATGTTATTTCTTGGAGTCCAATTGTCTCATTTATCACATTTATAAGGTCAAAGTCCAAAATCAGTTCAATTAAGTCCCACAGTCAATCGTTTCACTGTTAAAAGCGATGCAACCTAGTAATATCAGAAAAATATCGCTAAATACATGTTGGTACGAATATGTGACGCAACCGTTGTAACTCAAACGGACTGATACCGTTAGAAAGTCAATGAAATGTAGTTTTTGAAACTGTCTCTATTTCTTCAGCGCGCGCTAACGGCTAGGATTGGTCCCACAGTAAAAAATGACTTATTTATCTAAATTTTTAAATAAAGCGCTACCAGCAAGGTCAACAGTCCAAATCAGTTTTAATTAGTCCGTCACAGTCAAATCGTTTCACTGTTAAAAGCGATGCAACCTAGTAATATCAGAAAAATATCGCTAAATACATGTTGGTACGAATATGTGACGCAACCGTTGTAACTCAAACGGACTGATACCGTTAGAAAGTCAATGAAATGTAGTTTTTGAAACTGTCTCTATTTCTTCAGCGCGCGCTAACGGCTAGGATTGGTCCCACAGTAAAAAATGACTTATTTATCTAAATTTTTAAATAAAGCGCTACCAGCGCCCAGTGTAATTGCTGAGTTCCAGCAATCATGTCAAATTAAGAAGAATGTTATTTCTTGGAGTCCAATTGTCTCATTTATCACATTTATAAGGTCAAAGTCCAAAATCAGTTCAATTAAGTCCCACAGTCAATCGTTTCACTGTTAAAAGCGATGCAACCTAGTAATATCAGAAAAATATCGCTAAATACATGTTGGTACGAATATGTGACGCAACCGTTGTAACTCAAACGGACTGATACCGTTAGAAAGTCAATGAAATGTAGTTTTTGAAACTGTCTCTATTTCTTCAGCGCGCGCTAACGGCTAGGATTGGTCCCACAGTAAAAATGACTTATTTATCTAAATTTTTAAATAAAGCGCTACCACAGCGTCAAAGTCCAAAATCAGTTTAATTAAAGTCCCCACAGTCAATCGTTTGACGGTTAAAAGCGATGCAACCTAGTAATATCAGAAAAATATCGCTAAATACATGTTGGTACGAATATGTGACGCAACCGTTGTAACTCAAACGGACTGATACCGTTAGAAAGTCAATGAAATGTAGTTTTTGAAACTGTCTCTATTTCTTCAGCGCGCGCTGACGGCTAGGATTGGTCCCACAGTAAAAAATGACTTATTTATCTAAATTTTTAAATAAAGCGCTACCACAGCGCCCAGTGTAATTGCTGAGTTCCAGCAATCATGTCAAATTAAGAAGAATGTTATTTCTTGGAGTCCAATTGTCTCATTTATCACATTTATAAGGTCAAAGTCCAAAATCAGTTCAATTAAGTCCCACAGTCAATCGTTTCACTGTTAAAAGCGATGCAACCTAGTAATATCAGAAAAATATCGCTAAATACATGTTGGTACGAATATGTGACGCAACCGTTGTAACTCAAACGGACTGATACCGTTAGAAAGTCAATGAAATGTAGTTTTTGAAACTGTCTCTATTTCTTCAGCGCCGCTAACGGCTAGGATTGGTCCCACAGTAAAAAATGACTTATTTATCTAAATTTTTAAATAAAGCGCTACCACAGCGTCAAAGTCCCCAAATCAGTTCAATTAAGTCACAGTCAATCGTTTCACTGTTAAAAGCGATGCAACCTAGTAATATCAGAAAAATATCGCTAAATACATGTTGGTACGAATATGTGACGCAACCGTTGTAACTCAAACGGACTGATACCGTTAGAAAGTCAATGAAATGTAGTTTTTGAAACTGTCTCTATTTCTTCAGCGCGCTAACGGCTAGGATTGGTCCCACAGTAAAAAATGACTTATTTATCTAAATTTTTAAATAAAGCGCTACCACAGCGCCCAGTGTAATTGCTGAGTTCCAGCAATCATGTCAAATTAAGAAGAATGTTATTTCTTGGAGTCCAATTGTCTCATTTATCACATTTATAAGGTCAAAGTCCAAAATCAGTTCAATTAAGTCCCACAGTCAATCGTTTCACTGTTAAAAGCGATGCAACCTAGTAATATCAGAAAAATATCGCTAAATACATGTTGGTACGAATATGTGACGCAACCGTTGTAACTCAAACGGACTGATACCGTTAGAAAGTCAATGAAATGTAGTTTTTGAAACTGTCTCTATTTCTTCAGCGCGCGCTAACGGCTAGGATTGGTCCCACAGTAAAAATGACTTATTTATCTAAATTTTTAAATAAAGCGCTACCACAGCGCCCAGTGTAATTGCTGAGTTCCAGCAATCATGTCAAATTAAGAAGAATGTTATTTCTTGGAGTCCAATTGTCTCATTTATCACATTTATAAGGTCAAAGTCCAAAATCAGTTCAATTAAGTCCCACAGTCAATCGTTTCACTGTTAAAAGCGATGCAACCTAGTAATATCAGAAAAATATCGCTAAATACATGTTGGTACGAATATGTGACGCAACCGTTGTAACTCAAACGGACTGATACCGTTAGAAAGTCAATGAAATGTAGTTTTTGAAACTGTCTCTATTTCTTCAGCGCGCGCTAACGGCTAGGATTGGTCCCACAGTAAAAAATGACTTATTTATCTAAATTTTTAAATAAAGCGCTACCACTGTAATCGTCAAAGTCCAAAATCAGTTTAATTAAGTCCCACAGTCAATCGTTTCACTGTTAAAAGCGATGCAACCTAGTAATATCAGAAAAATATCGCTAAATACATGTTGGTACGAATATGTGACGCAACCGTTGTAACTCAAACGGACTGATACCGTTAGAAAGTCAATGAAATGTAGTTTTTGAAACTGTCTCTATTTCTTCAGCGCGCGCTAACGGCTAGGATTGGTCCCACAGTAAAAAATGACTTATTTATCTAAATTTTTAAATAAAGCGCTACCACAGCGCCCAGTGTAATTGCTGAGTTCCAGCAATCATGTCAAATTAAGAAGAATGTTATTTCTTGGAGTCCAATTGTCTCATTTATCACATTTATAAGGTCAAAGTCCAAAATCAGTTCAATTAAGTCCCACAGTCAATCGTTTCACTGTTAAAAGCGATGCAACCTAGTAATATCAGAAAAATATCGCTAAATACATGTTGGTACGAATATGTGACGCAACCGTTGTAACTCAAACGGACTGATACCGTTAGAAAGTCAATGAAATGTAGTTTTTGAAACTGTCTCTATTTCTTCAGCGCGCGCTAACGGCTAGGATTGGTCCCACAGTAAAAAATGACTTATTTATCTAAATTTTAAATAAAGCGCTACCACAGCGCCCAGTGTAATTGCTGAGTTCCAGCAATCATGTCAAATTAAGAAGAATGTTATTTCTTGGAGTCCAATTGTCTCATTTATCACATTTATAAGGTCAAAGTCCAAAATCAGTTCAATTAAGTCCCACAGTCAATCGTTTCACTGTTAAAAGCGATGCAACCTAGTAATATCAGAAAAATATCGCTAAATACATGTTGGTACGAATATGTGACGCAACCGTTGTAACTCAAACGGACTGATACCGTTAGAAAGTCAATGAAATGTAGTTTTTGAAACTGTCTCTATTTCTTCAGCGCGCGCTAACGGCTAGGATTGGTCCCACAGTAAAAAATGACTTATTTATCTAAATTTTAAATAAAGCGCTACCACAGTCAAGTCCAAAAATCAGTTTATTTATTTATAAGGTCACAGTCAAAAGTCGTTTCACTGTTAAAAGCGATGCAACCTAGTAATATCAGAAAAATATCGCTAAATACATGTTGGTACGAATATGTGACGCAACCGTTGTAACTCAAACGGACTGATACCGTTAGAAAGTCAATGAAATGTAGTTTTTGAAACTGTCTCTATTTCTTCAGCGCGCGCTAACGGCTAGGATTGGTCCCACAGTAAAAAATGACTTATTTATCTAAATTTTTAAATAAAGCGCTACCACAGCGCCCAGTGTAATTGCTGAGTTCCAGCAATCATGTCAAATTAAGAAGAATGTTATTTCTTGGAGTCCAATTGTCTCATTTATCACATTTATAAGGTCAAAGTCCAAAATCAGTTCAATTAAGTCCCACAGTCAATCGTTTCACTGTTAAAAGCGATGCAACCTAGTAATATCAGAAAAATATCGCTAAATACATGTTGGTACGAATATGTGACGCAACCGTTGTAACTCAAACGGACTGATACCGTTAGAAAGTCAATGAAATGTAGTTTTTGAAACTGTCTCTATTTCTTCAGCGCGCGCTAACGGCTAGGATTGGTCCCACAGTAAAAATGACTTATTTATCTAAATTTTTAAATAAAGCGCTACCACAGCGCCCAGTGTAATTGCTGAGTTCCAGCAATCATGTCAAATTAAGAAGAATGTTATTTCTTGGAGTCCAATTGTCTCATTTATCACATTTATAAGGTCAAAGTCCAAAATCAGTTCAATTAAGTCCCACAGTCAATCGTTTCACTGTTAAAAGCGATGCAACCTAGTAATATCAGAAAAATATCGCTAAATACATGTTGGTACGAATATGTGACGCAACCGTTGTAACTCAAACGGACTGATACCGTTAGAAAGTCAATGAAATGTAGTTTTTGAAACTGTCTCTATTTCTTCAGCGCGCGCTAACGGCTAGGATTGGTCCCACAGTAAAAATGACTTATTTATCTAAATTTTTAAATAAAGCGCTACCACAGCGCCCAGTGTAATTGCTGAGTTCCAGCAATCATGTCAAATTAAGAAGAATGTTATTTCTTGGAGTCCAATTGTCTCATTTATCACATTTATAAGGTCAAAGTCCAAAATCAGTTCAATTAAGTCCCACAGTCAATCGTTTCACTGTTAAAAGCGATGCAACCTAGTAATATCAGAAAAATATCGCTAAATACATGTTGGTACGAATATGTGACGCAACCGTTGTAACTCAAACGGACTGATACCGTTAGAAAGTCAATGAAATGTAGTTTTTGAAACTGTCTCTATTTCTTCAGCGCGCGCTAACGGCTAGGATTGGTCCCACAGTAAAAAATGACTTATTTATCTAAATTTTTAAATAAAGCGCTAACAACAGTGTCAAAAGTCCAAAATCAGTTTAATTAAGTCCCACAGTCAATCGTTTCACTGTTAAAAGCGATGCAACCTAGTAATATCAGAAAAATATCGCTAAATACATGTTGGTACGAATATGTGACGCAACCGTTGTAACTCAAACGGACTGATACCGTTAGAAAGTCAATGAAATGTAGTTTTTGAAACTGTCTCTATTTCTTCAGCGCGCGCTAACGGCTAGGATTGGTCCCACAGTAAAAAATGACTTATTTATCTAAATTTTTAAATAAAGCGCTACCACAGCGCCCAGTGTAATTGCTGAGTTCCAGCAATCATGTCAAATTAAGAAGAATGTTATTTCTTGGAGTCCAATTGTCTCATTTATCACATTTATAAGGTCAAAGTCCAAAATCAGTTCAATTAAGTCCCACAGTCAATCGTTTCACTGTTAAAAGCGATGCAACCTAGTAATATCAGAAAAATATCGCTAAATACATGTTGGTACGAATATGTGACGCAACCGTTGTAACTCAAACGGACTGATACCGTTAGAAAGTCAATGAAATGTAGTTTTTGAAACTGTCTCTATTTCTTCAGCGCGCGCTAACGGCTAGGATTGGTCCCACAGTAAAAAATGACTTATTTATCTAAATTTTTAAATAAAGCGCTACCACAGCGCCCAGTGTAATTGCTGAGTTCCAGCAATCATGTCAAATTAAGAAGAATGTTATTTCTTGGAGTCCAATTGTCTCATTTATCACATTTATAAGGTCAAAGTCCAAAATCAGTTCAATTAAGTCCCACAGTCAATCGTTTCACTGTTAAAAGCGATGCAACCTAGTAATATCAGAAAAATATCGCTAAATACATGTTGGTACGAATATGTGACGCAACCGTTGTAACTCAAACGGACTGATACCGTTAGAAAGTCAATGAAATGTAGTTTTTGAAACTGTCTCTATTTCTTCAGCGCCGCTAACGGCTAGGATTGGTCCCACAGTAAAAATGACTTATTTATCTAAATTTTTAAATAAAGCGCTACCACAGTCAAGTCTGACCAAAATCAGGTCAATTAAGTCCCACAAGTCAATCGTTTCACTGTTAAAAGCGATGCAACCTAGTAATATCAGAAAAATATCGCTAAATACATGTTGGTACGAATATGTGACGCAACCGTTGTAACTCAAACGGACTGATACCGTTAGAAAGTCAATGAAATGTAGTTTTTGAAACTGTCTCTATTTCTTCAGCGCGCGCTAACGGCTAGGATTGGTCCCACAGTAAAAAATGACTTATTTATCTAAATTTTTAAATAAAGCGCTACCAGCGCCCAGTGTAATTGCTGAGTTCCAGCAATCATGTCAAATTAAGAAGAATGTTATTTCTTGGAGTCCAATTGTCTCATTTATCACATTTATAAGGTCAAAGTCCAAAATCAGTTCAATTAAGTCCCACAGTCAATCGTTTCACTGTTAAAAGCGATGCAACCTAGTAATATCAGAAAAATATCGCTAAATACATGTTGGTACGAATATGTGACGCAACCGTTGTAACTCAAACGGACTGATACCGTTAGAAAGTCAATGAAATGTAGTTTTTGAAACTGTCTCTATTTCTTCAGCGCCGCTAACGGCTAGGATTGGTCCCACAGTAAAAATGACTTATTTATCTAAATTTTTAAATAAAGCGCTACCACAGTGTCAAAGTCCAAAATCAGTCAATTAAGTCCCACAGTCAATCGTTTCACTGTTAAAAGCGATGCAACCTAGTAATATCAGAAAAATATCGCTAAATACATGTTGGTACGAATATGTGACGCAACCGTTGTAACTCAAACGGACTGATACCGTTAGAAAGTCAATGAAATGTAGTTTTTGAAACTGTCTCTATTTCTTCAGCGCGCGCTAACGGCTAGGATTGGTCCCACAGTAAAAAATGACTTATTTATCTAAATTTTTAAATAAAGCGCTACCAGCGCCCAGTGTAATTGCTGAGTTCCAGCAATCATGTCAAATTAAGAAGAATGTTATTTCTTGGAGTCCAATTGTCTCATTTATCACATTTATAAGGTCAAAGTCCAAAATCAGTTCAATTAAGTCCCACAGTCAATCGTTTCACTGTTAAAAGCGATGCAACCTAGTAATATCAGAAAAATATCGCTAAATACATGTTGGTACGAATATGTGACGCAACCGTTGTAACTCAAACGGACTGATACCGTTAGAAAGTCAATGAAATGTAGTTTTTGAAACTGTCTCTATTTCTTCAGCGCGCGCTAACGGCTAGGATTGGTCCCACAGTAAAAATGACTTATTTATCTAAATTTTTAAATAAAGCGCTACCACAGCGCCCAGTGTAATTGCTGAGTTCCAGCAATCATGTCAAATTAAGAAGAATGTTATTTCTTGGAGTCCAATTGTCTCATTTATCACATTTATAAGGTCAAAGTCCAAAATCAGTTCAATTAAGTCCCACAGTCAATCGTTTCACTGTTAAAAGCGATGCAACCTAGTAATATCAGAAAAATATCGCTAAATACATGTTGGTACGAATATGTGACGCAACCGTTGTAACTCAAACGGACTGATACCGTTAGAAAGTCAATGAAATGTAGTTTTTGAAACTGTCTCTATTTCTTCAGCGCGCGCTAACGGCTAGGATTGGTCCCACAGTAAAAATGACTTATTTATCTAAATTTTTAAATAAAGCGCTACCACAGCGTAAAGTTCCAAATCATGTCAAATTAAGTCCACAAGTCAATCAGTTTCAAAACCTGTTTCAAAAGCGATGCAACCTAGTAATATCAGAAAAATATCGCTAAATACATGTTGGTACGAATATGTGACGCAACCGTTGTAACTCAAACGGACTGATACCGTTAGAAAGTCAATGAAATGTAGTTTTTGAAACTGTCTCTATTTCTTCAGCGCGCGCTAACGGCTAGGATTGGTCCCACAGTAAAAAATGACTTATTTATCTAAATTTTTAAATAAAGCGCTACCACAGCGCCCAGTGTAATTGCTGAGTTCCAGCAATCATGTCAAATTAAGAAGAATGTTATTTCTTGGAGTCCAATTTCTCATTTATCACATTTATAAGGTCAAAGTCCAAAATCAGTTCAATTAAGTCCCACAGTCAATCGTTTCACTGTTAAAAGCGATGCAACCTAGTAATATCAGAAAAATATCGCTAAATACATGTTGGTACGAATATGTGACGCAACCGTTGTAACTCAAACGGACTGATACCGTTAGAAAGTCAATGAAATGTAGTTTTTGAAACTGTCTCTATTTCTTCAGCGCGCGCTAACGGCTAGGATTGGTCCCACAGTAAAAATGACTTATTTATCTAAATTTTTAAATAAAGCGCTACCACAGCGCCCAGTGTAATTGCTGAGTTCCAGCAATCATGTCAAATTAAGAAGAATGTTATTTCTTGGAGTCCAATTGTCTCATTTATCACATTTATAAGGTCAAAGTCCAAAATCAGTTCAATTAAGTCCCACAGTCAATCGTTTCACTGTTAAAAGCGATGCAACCTAGTAATATCAGAAAAATATCGCTAAATACATGTTGGTACGAATATGTGACGCAACCGTTGTAACTCAAACGGACTGATACCGTTAGAAAGTCAATGAAATGTAGTTTTTGAAACTGTCTCTATTTCTTCAGCGCGCGCTAACGGCTAGGATTGGTCCCACAGTAAAAATGACTTATTTATCTAAATTTTTAAAAATAAAGCGCTACACAGGTCAAAGTCCAAAATCAGTTCAATTAAGTCCCACAGTCAATCGTTTCACTGTTAAAAGCGATGCAACCTAGTAATATCAGAAAAATATCGCTAAATACATGTTGGTACGAATATGTGACGCAACCGTTGTAACTCAAACGGACTGATACCGTTAGAAAGTCAATGAAATGTTTTTTTGAAACTGTCTCTATTTCTTCAGCGCGCGCTAACGGCTAGGATTGGTCCCACAGTAAAAAATGACTTATTTATCTAAATTTTTAAATAAAGCGCTACCAGCGCCCAGTGTAATTGCTGAGTTCCAGCAATCATGTCAAATTAAGAAGAATGTTATTTCTTGGAGTCCAATTTTCTCATTTATCACATTTATAAGGTCAAAGTCAAAATCAGTTCAATTAAGTCCCACAGTCAATCGTTTCACTGTTAAAAGCGATGCAACCTAGTAATATGAGAAAAATATCGCTAAATACATGTTGTACGAATATGTGACGCAACCGTTGTAACTCAAACGGACTGATACGTTAGAAAGTCAATGAAATGTAGTTTTTGAAACTGTCTCTATTTCTTCAGCCGCGCTAACGGCTAGGATTGGTCCCACAGTAAAAATGACTTATTTATCTAAATTTTAAATAAAGCGCTACCACAGGTCAAAGTCCAAAATCAGTTCAATTAAGTCCCACAGTCAATCGTTTCATGTTCAAAATCGCGATTAGCAACCTAGTAATATCAGAAAAATATCGCTAAAATACATGTTGGTACGAAATATGTGACGCAACCGTTGTAACTCAAACGGACTGATACCGTTAGAAAAGGTCAATGAAATGTAGTTTTTTGAAAACTGTCTCTATTTCTTCAGCGCGCGCTAACGGCTAGGATTGGTCCCACAGTAAAAATGACTTATTTATCTAAATTTTTAAATAAAGCGCTACCACAGCGCCAGTGTAATTGCTGAGTTCCAGCAATCATGTCAAATTAAGAAGAATGTTATTTCTTGGAGTCCAATTTTCTCATTTATCACATTTATAAGGTCAAGTTTCAAAATCAGTTCAATTAAGTCCCACAGTCAATCGTTTCACTGTTAAAAGCGATGCACCTAGTAATATCAGAAAATATCGCTAAATACATGTTGGTACGAATATGTGACGCAACCGTTGTAACTCAAACGGACTGATACCGTTAGAAGTCAATGAAATGTAGTTTTTGAAACTGTCTCTATTTCTTCAGCGCGCGCTAACGGCTAGGATTGGTCCCACAGTAAAAAATTGACTTATTTATCTAAATTTTTAAATAAAGCGCTACACACAGTCAAGTTCCAAATCAGTCAATTAAGTCACAGTCAATCGTTTCCACTTTTAAAAGCGATGCAACCTAGTAATATCAGAAAATATCGCTAATACATGTTGGTACGAATATGTGACGCAACCGTTGTAACTAAACGGACTGATAGCATTAGAAGGTCAATGAAATGTAGTTTTTGAAACTGTCTCTATTTCTT
>JASGCC010000983.1:0-46792 GCA_030067915.1 Hydractinia echinata | reverse complement strand
CGCTTGCCCGTAGAACCACGTGAGTTCCATGTAGACTCCTATTATGCCGTAGGAAGGCCATATTACAGGCATTGAAGGCCTTGTGCACGTATTTAGCAGCCTTCTAAGGGCCTGCCGCTAAGGGAAAACGACTTAATACATCGTAGTCCATTGAGACTGAAAAGACTAGACCGATGGCCACCTGTCTGGGCCTGTGGAACCTCGTGATTTACGTTTAGACTCCTAATTAGGCCGTAAAAGGCAATATTACAGGGTTTGAAAGGGTGTGCACCTTATTAGCAGCGTTCTAACGGCCTGGCGCTAAGGGAAAACGACCTTAATACATCGTAGTCCACTGAGATTGAAAGGACTAGACCGATGCTCAGCAGTCTGGGCACGTGGATCCACGTGATTTATGTGTAGGCTCTCTATTATGCTGTAAAATGCCATATTGCAGACTGAGAAGGCCTGTGCACGTAGTTAGCAGCGTTCTAAGAGCCTGGCGCTATGGAAAACGACTTAATACATCGTAGTCCATTGCGATTGACAGGACTAGATCGATGGCCGACTGTCTGGGCCCGTAGAACCACTTGAGTTACGTGTAGACTTCTTATTATACCGTAGAAAGCCATATTACGGGCTTTGAAAGCCTGTGCACGTAGTTAGCAGCCTTCTAAGGGCCTGCCGCTAAGGCAAACGACTTAATACATCCTAGTCCATTGAGATTGACAGGCCTAGATCGATGGCCACATGTCTGGTCCCATGGAACCACGTGATTTACGAGTAGACTCCTTCTTAGGCCATAAAAGGCCATATTACAGGCATTGAAGGTCTGTGCACGTAGTTAGCAGCGTTCTAGGGGCCTGGTGCTAAGGAAAACGACGTAATACATCGTAGTCCATTGAGACTGAAAAGACAAGACCAAAGGCCACATGTCTGGGCACGTGGAACCTCGTGATTTACGTGTAGACTCCTTATTAGGCCGTAAAAGGCAATATTACAGGGTTGAAAGGGTGTGCACTTAGTTAGCAGCGTTCTAACGGCCTGGCGCTAAGGAAAACGACTTAATACATCGTAGTCCATTAGAGACTGAAAGGACTAGACCGATGGCCACATGTCTGGGCCTGTGGAACCACGTGATTTACGTGTAGACTCCTTATTAGGCCGTAAAAGGCAATATTACAGGGTTTGAAGGGGTGTGCACGTAGTTAGCAGCGTTCTAACGGCCCTGGCGTTAAGGAAAACGGACTTAAATATATGGTAGGACCATTTGAGATTGAAAGGACTAGACCGATGGCCACCTGTCTGGCCACGTGGGTACCACGTGATTTACGTGTAGGTTATCTATTGGGCTGTAAAAGGCCATATTACAGGCATTGAAGGCCTGTGCACGTAGTTAGCAGCCTTCTAAGGGCCTGCCGCTAAGGAAACGACTTAATACATCGTTAGTCCATTGAGACTGTAAAGACAAGGACCAAAGGCCACATGTCTGGGCCCGTGGAACCTCGTGATTTACGTGTAGACTCCTAATTAGGCCGTAAAAGGCAATATTACAGGGTTTGAAAGGGTGTGCACTTAGTTAGCAGCGTTCTAACGGCCTGGCGCTAAGGAAAACGACTTAATACATCGTAGTCCATTGAGATTGAAAAGACTAGACCGATGCCCAGCAGTCTGGGCACGTGGATCCACGCGATTTATGTGTAGGCTCTCTATTATGCTGTAAAATGCAATACTGCAGACTTGGAAGGCCTGTGCACGTAGTTAGCAGCGTTCTAAGGGCCTGGCGCTATGGAAAACGACTTAATACATCGTAGTCCATTGCGATTGACAGGACTAGATCGATGGCCGACTGTCTGGGCCCGTAGAACCACTTGAGTTACGTGTAGACTTCTTATTATGCCGTAGAAAGCCATATTACAGGCTTTGAAGGCCTGCGCACGTAGTTAGCAGCCTTCTAAGGACCTGCCGCTAAGGAAAACGACTTAATACATCCTAGTCCATTGAGATTAACAGGCCTAGATCGATGGCCACATGTCTGGGCCCGTGGATCCACGTGATTTACGAGTAGACTCCTTATTAGGCCGTAAAAGGCCATATTACAGGCTTTGAAGGCCTGTCCACGTATTTAGCAGCGTTCTAAGGGCCTGGCGCTAAAGAAAACGACTTAATACATCGTAGTCCATTGAGATTGAAAGGACTAGACCATTGGCCACATGTCTGGGCCCGTGGAACCACGTGATTTACGTGTAGACTCCTTATTATGCCGTAAAAGGCCATATTACAATCTTTGAAGGCCCGGCCACGTAGTTAGCAGCGTTCTAAGGGCCTGGCGCTAATGAAAACGACTTAATACATCGTAGTCCATTGCGACTGAACAGACTAGACCGATGGCCATCTGTCTGGGCCCGTGGAACCTCGTGATTTACGTGTAGACTCCTTATTAGGCCGTAAAAGGCAATATTACAGGGTTTGAAAGGGTGTGCACTTAGTTAGAAGCGTTCTAACGGCCTGGCGCTAAGGAAAACGACGTAATACATCGTAGCCCATTGAAATTGAAAGGACTAGACCGATGGCCACAAGTCTGTGCACGTGGATCCACGTGATTTATGTGTAGGCTCTCTATTAGGCTGTAAAAGGCCATATTACAGGCTTACAAGGCCTGTGCACGTAGTTAGCAGCATTCTAAGGGCCTGGCGCTAAGGAAAACGACTTAATACATCGTAGTCCATTGAGAATGAAAGGACTAGACCGATGGCCACCTGTCTGAGCCCGTGGAACCACGTGATTTACGTGTAGACTCCTTATTATGCCGTAAAAGGCCATATTACAGGTTTTAAAGGTCCGGCCACGTAGTTAGCAGCCTTCTAAGGGCCTGCCGCTAAAGAAAACGACTTTAAACATCGTAGTCCATTGAGACTGTAAAGACAAGAACAAAGGCCACATGTCTGGGCCCGTGGAACCTCGTGATTTACGTGTAGACTCCTAATTAGGCCGTAAAAGGCAATATTACAGGGTTTGAAAGGGTGTGCACTTAGTTAGCAGCGTTTTAACGGCCTGGCGCTAAGGAAAACGACTTAATACATCGTAGTCCATTGAGATTGAAAGGACTAGACCGATGCCCAGCAGTCTGGGGACGTGGATCCACGTGATTTATGTGTAGGCTCTCTATTATGCTGTAAAATGCCATACTGCAGACTTAGAAGGCCTGTGCACGTAGTTAGCAGCGTTCTTAAGGGCCTGGCGCTATGGAAACGACTTAATACATCGTAGTCCATTGTGATTGACAGGACTAGATCGATGCCGGACTGTCTGGGCCCGTAGAACCACTTGAGTTACGTGTAGACTTCTTATTATGCCGTAGAAAGCCATATTACAGGGCTTTGAAGGCCTGTGCACGTAGTTAGCAGCCTTCTAAGGGCCTGCCGCTAAGGAAAACGACTAATACATCCTAGTCCATTGAGGTTCACAGGCCTAAATCGATGGCCACAAGTCTGGGCACGTGGATCCACGTGATTTATGTGTAGGCTCTCTATTAGGCTGTAAAAGGCCATATTACAGGCTTACAAGGCCTGTGCACGTAGTTAGCAGCATTCTAAGGGCCTGGCGCTAAGGAAAACGACTTAATACATCGTAGTCCATTGAGAATGAAAGGACTAGACCGATGGCCACCTGTCTGGGTTCGTGGAACCACGTGATTTACGAGTAGACTCCTTATTAGGCCGTAAAAGGCCATATTACAGGCTTTGAAGGCCTGTTCACGTATTTAGCAGCGTTCTAAGGGCCCTGGCGCTAAAGAAACGACTTAATACATCGTAGTCCATTGAGATTGAAAGGACTAGGACCATTGGCCACATGTCTGGGCCCGTGGAACCACGTGATTTACGTGTAGACTCCTTATTATGCCGTAAAAGGCCATATTACAATCTTTGAAGGCCCGGCCACGTAGTTAGCAGCGTATAAGGGCCTGGCGCTAATGAAAAACGACTTAATACATCGTAGTCCATTGCGACTGAACAGGACTAGACCGATGGCCATCTGTCTGGGCCCGTGGGAACCTCGTGATTTACGTGTAGACTCCTTATTAGGCCGTAAAAGGCAATATTACAGGGTTTGAAAGGGTGTGCACTTAGTTAGAAGCGTTCTAACGGCCTGGCGCTAAGGAAAACGACGTAATACATCGTAGCCCATTGAGGACTGAAAAGACTAGACCGATGGCCACAAGTCTGGGCACGTGGATCCACGTGATTTATGTGTAGGCTCTCTATTAGGCTGTAAAAGGCCATATTACAGGGCTTACAAGGCCTGTGCACGTAGTAGCAGCATTCTAAGGGCCTGGCGCTAAGGAAAACAACTTAATACATCGTAGTCCATTGAGGAATGAAAGGACTAGACCGATGGCCACCTGTCTGGGCCCGTGAACCACGTGATTTACGTGTAGGACTCCTTATTATGCCGTAAAAGGCCATATTACAGGTTTTAAAGGTCCGGCCACGTAGTTAGCAGCCTTCTAAGGGCCTGCCGCTAAGGAAAACGACTTAAAACATCGATAGTCATTGAGACTGTAAAGACAAGAACAAAGGCCACATGTCTGGGCCCGTGGAACCTCGTGATTTACGTGTAGACTCCTAATTAGGCCGTAAAAGGCAATATTACAGGGTTTGAAAGGGTGTGCACTTAGTTAGCAGCGTTCTAACGGCCTGGCGCTAAGGAAAACGACTTAATACATCGTAGTCCATTGAGATTGAAAGGACTAGACCGATGAAGAAAACGGCTTAATACATCGTAGTCCATTGAGATTGAAAGGACTAGACCGATGCTCAGCAGTCTGGGCACGTGGATCCACGTGATTTATGTGTAGGCTCTCTATTATGCTGTAAAATGCCATATTGCAGACTTAGAAGGCCTGTGCACGTAGTTAGCAGCGTTCTAAAGGCCTGGCGCTATGGAAAACGACTTAATACATCGTAGTCCATTGCGATTGGACAGAACTAGATCGATGGCCGACTGTCTGGGCCCGTAGAACCACTTGAGTTACGTGTAGACTTCTTATTATGCCGTAGAAAGCCATATTACAGGCTTTGAAGGGCCTGTGCACGTAGTTAGCAGCCTTCTTAGGACCTGCCGCTAAGGTAAACGACTTAATACATCCTAGTCCATTGAGATTGACAGGGCCTAGATCGATGGCCACATGTCTGGGCCGTGGAACCACGTGATTTACGAGTAGACTCCTTATTAGGCCGTAAAAGGCCATTATTACAGGCTTTGAAGGCCTGTCCACGTAGTTAGCAGCGTTCTAAGGCCTGGCGCTAAAGAACACGACTTAATACATCGTAGTCCATTGAGAATGAAAGGACTAGACCGATGGGCCACATGTCTGGGCCCCGTGGAACCACGTGATTTACGTGTAGACTCCTTATTATGCCGTAAAAGGCCATATTACAGGCTTTGAAGGCCCGGCCACGTAGTTAGCAGCGTTCTAAGGGCCTGGCGCTAAAGAAAACGGCTTAATACATCGTAGTCCATTGATAGTGAAAGAACTAGACCGATGGCCACCAGTCTGGGCACGTGAATCCACGTGATTTATGTGTAGGCTCTCTATTAGGCTGTAAAACGCATATTACAGGCTTACAAGGCCTGCGCACGTAGTTAGCAGCGTTCTCAGGGACTGGCGCTAAGGAAAAACGACTTAATACATCGTAGTCCATTGAGAATGACAGGACTAGATCGATGGCGACTGTCTGGGCCCGTAGAACCACGTGAGTTACGTGTAGACTCCTTATTATGCCGTAGAAGGCCATATTACAGGCATTGAAGGTCTGTGCACGTAGTTAGCAGCGTTCTAAGGGCCTGGTGCTACGGAAAACGACGTAATACATCGTAGTCCATTGAGACTGAAAAGACAAGACCAAAGGCCACATGTCTGGTTACGTGGAACCTCGTGATTTACGTTGTTAGACTTCTTATTAGGCCGTAAAAGGCAATATTACAGGTTTGAAAGGGGTGTGCACTTAGTTAGCAGCGTTCTAACGGCCTGGCGCTAAGGAAAACGACTTAATACATCGTAGTCCATTGAGACTGAAAGGACTAGACCGATGGCCACATGTCTGGGCCTGTGGAACCACGTTATTTACGTGTAGACTCCTTATTAGGCCGTAAAAGGCAATATTACAGGGTTTGAAGGGGTGTGCACGTAGTTAGCAGCGTTCTAACGACCTGGCGTTAAGGAAAACGACTTAATATATGGTAGACCATTGAGATTGAAAGGACTAGACCGATGGCCACCTCTCTGGCCACGTGGTACCACGTGATTTACGTGTAGGTTATCTATTGGGCTGTAAATGGCCATATTACAGGCTTACAAGGCCTGTGCACGTAGTTAGCAGCGTTCTAAGGGCCTGGCACTAAGGTAAACGACTTAATACATCGTATTCCATTGAGAATGACAGGACTAGATCGATGGCCGACTGTCTTGGCCCGTAGAACCACGTGAGTTACATGTAGACTCCTTATTATGCCGTAGAAGGCCATATTACAGGGTTTGAAAGGGTGTGCACTTAGTTAGCAGCGTTCTAACGGCCTGGCGCTAAGGAAAACGACTTAATACATCGTAGTCCACTGAGATTGAAAGGACTAGACCGATGCTCAGCAGTCTGGGCACGTGGATCCACGTGATTTATGTGTAGGCTCTCTATTATGCTGTAAAATGCCATATTGCAGACTGAGAAGGCCTGTGCACGTAGTTAGCAGCGTTCTAAGAGCCTGGCGCTTTGGAAAACGACTTAATACATCGTAGTCCATTGCGATTGACAGGACTAGATCGATGGCCGGACTGTCTGGGCCCGTAGAACCACTTTGAGTTACGTGTAGACTTCTTATTATACCGTAGAAAGCCATATTACAGGCTTTGAAAGCCTGTGCACGTAGTTAGCAGCCTTCTAAGGGCCTGCCGCTAAAGCAAACGACTTAATACATCCTAGTCCATTGAGATTGACAGGCCTAGATCGATGGCCACATGTCTGGTCCCATGGAACCACGTGACTTACGAGTAGACTCCTTCTTAGGCCATAAAAGGCCATATTACAGGCATTGAAGGTCTGTGCACGTAGTTAGCAGCGTTCTAGGGCCTGGTGCTAAGGGAAAACGACGTAATACATCGTAGTCCATTGAGACTGAAAAGACAAGACCAAAGGCCACATGTCTGGGCACGTGGGAACCTCGTGATTTACGTGTAGACTCCTTATTAGGGCCGTAAAAGGCAATATTACAGGGTTTGAAAGGGGTGTGCACTTAGTTAGCAGCGTTCTAACGGCCTGGCGCTAAGGAAAACGACTTAATACATCGTAGTCCATTGAGACTGAAAGGACTAGACCGATGGCCACATGTCTGGGCCTGTGGAACCACGTGATTTACGTGTAGACTCCTTATTAGGCCGTAAAAGGCAATATTACAGGGTTTGAAGGGGTGTGCACGTAGTTAGCAGCGTTCTAACGGCCTTGGCGTTAAGGAAAACGATCTAATATATGGTAGACCATTGAGATTGAAAGGACTAGACCGATGGCCACCTGTCTGGCCACCGTGGTACCACGTGATTTACGTGTAGGTTATCTATTGGGGCTGTAAAAGGCCATATTACAGGCATTGAAGGCCTGTGCACGTAGTTAGCAGCCTTCTAAGGGCCTGCCGCTAAGGAAAACGACTTAATACATCGTAGTCCATTGAGACTGTAAAGGACAAGACCAAAGGCCACATGTCTGGGCCCGTGGAACTCGTGATTTACGTGTAGACTCCTAATTAGGCCGTAAAAGGCAATATTACAGGGTTTGAAAGGGGTGTGCACTTAGTTAGCAGCGTTCTAACGGCCTGGCGCTAAGGAAAACGACCTTAATACATCGTAGTCCATTGAGATTGAAAAGACTAGACGATGCCAGCAGTCTGGGCACGTGGATCCACGGCGATTTATGTGTAGGCTCTCTATTATGCTGTAAAATGCAATACTGCAGACTTGGAAGGCCTGTGCACGTAGTTAGCAGCGTTCTAAGGGCCTGGCGCTATGGAAAACGACTTAATACATCGTAGTCCATTGCGATTGACAGGACTAGATCGATGGCCGGACTGTCTGGGCCCGTAGAACCACTTGAGTTACGTGTAGACTTCTTATTATGCCGTTAGAAAGCCATATTACAGGCTTTGAAGGCCTGCGCACGTAGTTAGCAGCCTTCTAAGACCTGCTGCTAAGGAAAACGACTTAATACATCCTAGTCCATTGAGATTAACAGGCCTAGATCAATGGCCACATGTCTGGGCCCGTGGATCCACGTGATTTACGAGTAGACTCCTTATTAGGCCGTAAAAGGCCATATTACAGGCTTTGAAGGCCTGTCCACGTATTTAGCCAGCGTTCTAAGGGCCTGGCGCTAAAGAAAACGACTTAATACATCGTAGTCCATTGAGATTGAAAGGACTAGACCATTGGCCACATGTCTGGGCCCGTGGAACCACGTGATTTACGTGTAGACTCCTTATTATGCCGTAAAAGGCCATATTACAATCTTTGAAGGCCCGGCCACGTAGTTAGCAGGCGTTTCTAAGGGCCTGGCGCTAATGAAAACGACTTGAATACATCGTAGTCCATTGCGAGCTGAACAGACTAGACGATGGCCATCTGTCTGGGGCCCGTGGAACCTCGTGATTTACGTGTAGACTCCTTATTAGGCCGTAAAAGGCAATATTACAGGGTTTGAAAGGGTGTGCACTTAGTTAGAAGCGTATCTAACGGCCTTGGGCGCTAAGGAAAACGACGTAATACATCGTAGCCCATTGAAATTGAAAGGACTAGACCGATAGCCACAAGTCTGTGCCACGTGGATCCACGTGATTTATGTGTAGGCTCTCTATTAGGCTGTAAAAGGCCATATTACAGGCTTACAAGGCCTGTGCACGTAGTTAGCAGCATTCTAAGGGCCTGCGCTAAGGAAAACGACTTAATACATCGTAGTCCATTGAGAATGAAAGGACTAGACCGATGGCCACATGTCTGAGCCCGTGGAACCACGTGATTTACGTGTTAGACTCCTTATTATGCCGTAAAAGGCCATATTACAGGTTTTAAAGGTCCGGCCACGTAGTTAGCAGCCTTCTAAGGGCCTGCCGCTAAAGAAACGACTTTAAACATCGTAGTCCATGAGACTGTAAAGACAAGAACAAAGGCCACATGTCTGGGCCCGTGGAACCTCGTGATTTACGTGTAGACTTCCTAATTAGGCCGTAAAAGGCAATATTACAGGGTTTGAAGGTGTGTGCACTTAGTTAGCAGCGTTTTTAACGGCCTGGCGCTAAGGAAAACGACCTTAATACATCGTAGTCCATTGAGATTGAAAGGACTTAGACCGATGCCCAGCAGTCTGGGGACGTGGATCCACGTGATTTATGTGTAGGGCTCTCTATTATGCTGTAAAATGCCATACTGCAGACTTAGAAGGCCTGTGCACGTAGTTAGCAGCGTTCTAAGGGCCCTGGCGCTATGGAAAACGACTTAATACATCGTAGTCCATTGTGATTGACAGGACTAGATCGATGGCCGACTGTCTGGGCCCGGTAGAACCACTTGAGTTACGTGTAGACTTCTCATTATGCCGTAGGAAAGCCATATTACAGGCTTTGAAGGCCTGTGCACGTAGTTAGCAGCCTTCTAAGGGCCTGCCGCTAAGGAAAACGACTTAATACATCCTAGTCCATTGAGGTTGACAGGCCTAAATCGATGGCCACAAGTCTGGGCACGTGGATCCACGTGATTTATGTGTAGGGCTCTCTATTAGGCTGTAAAAAGGCCATATTACAGGCTTACAAGGCCTGTGCACGTAGTTAGCAGCATTCTAAGGGCCTGGCGCTAAGGAAAACGACTTAATACATCGTAGTCCATTGAGAATGAAAGGACTAGACCGATGGCCACCTGTGTGGGCTCGTGGAACCACGTGATTTACGAGTAGACTCCTTATTAGGCCGTAAAAGGCCATATTACAGGCTTTTGAAGGCCTGTTCACGTATTTAGCAGCGTTCTAAGGGCCTGGCGCTAAAGAAAACGACTTAATACATCGTAGTCATTGAGATTGAAAGGACTGACCATTGGCCACATGTCTGGGCCCGTGGAACCACGTGATTTACGTGTAGACTCCTTATTATGCCGTAAAAGGCCATATTACAATCTTTGAAGGCCCGGCACGTAGTTAGCAGCGTTCTAGGGCCTGGCGCTAATGAAAACGACTTAATACATCGTAGTCCATTGCGATGAACAGACTAGACCGATGGCCATCTGTCTGGGCCCGTGGAACCTCGTGATTTACGTGTAGACTCTTATAGGCCGTAAAAGGCAATATTACAGGGTTTGAAAGGGTGTGAACTTAGTTAGAAGCGTTCTAACGGGCCTGGCGCTAAGGAAAACGACGTAATACATCGTAGCCCATTGAGATTGAAAGGACTAGACCGATGGCCACAAGTCTGGGCACGTGGATCCACGTGATTTATGTGTAGGCTCTCTATTAGGCTGTAAAAGGCCATATTACAGGCTTACAAGGGCCTGTGCACCGTAGTTAGCAGCATTCTAAGGGCCTGGCGCTAAGGGAAAACGACTTAATACATCGTAGTCCATTGAGAATGAAAGGACTAGACCGATAGGCCACCTGTCTGGGCCCGTGGAACCACGTGATTTACGTGTAGACTCCTTATTATGCCGTAAAAGGCCATATTACAGGTTTTAAGGTCCGGCCACGTAGTTAGCAGCCTTCTAAGGGCCTGCCGCTAAGGAAAACGACTTAAAACATCGTAGTCCATTGAGACTGTAAAGACAAGAACAAAGGCCACATGTCTGGGCCCGTGGAACCTCGTGATTTACGTGTAGACTCCTAATTAGGCCGTAAAAGGCAATATTACAGGGTTTGAAAGGGTGTGCACTTAGTTAGCAGCGTTCTAACGGCCTGGCGCTAAGGAAAACGACTTAATACATCGTAGTCCATTGAGATTGAAAGGACTAGACCGATGCCAGCAGTCTGGGACGTGATCCACGTGATTTATGTGTAGGCTCTCTATTATGCTGTAAAATGCCATACTGCAGACTTAGAGGCCTGTGCACGTAGTTAGCAGCGTTCTAAGGGCCTGGCGCTATGGAAAACGACTTAATACATCGTAGTCCATTGCGATTGACAGGACTAGATCGATGGCCGACTGTCTGGGCCCGTAGAACCACTTGAGTTACGTGTAGACTTCTATTATGCCCGTAGAAAGCCATATTACAGGCTTTGAAGGCCTGTGCACGTAGTTAGCAGCCTTCTAAGGGCCTGCCGCTAAGGGAAAACGACTTAATACATCCTAGTCCATTGAGGGTTGACAGGCCTAAATCGATGGCCACAAGTCTGGGCACGTGTATCCACGTGATTATGTGTAGGCTCTCTATTAGGCTGTAAAAGGCCATATTACAGGCTTACAAGGCCTTGGCACGTAGTTAGCAGCATTCTAAGGGCCTGGCGCTAGGGAAAACGACTTAATACATCGTAGTCCATTGAGAATGAAAGGACTAGACCGATGGCCACCTGTCTGGGCTCGTGGAACCACGTGATTTACGTGTAGACTCCTTATTATGCCGTAAAAGGCCATTTACAGGTTTTGAAGGCCCGGCCACGTAGTTAGCAGCCTTCTAAGGGCCTGGCGCTAAGGAAAACGACTTAAAACATCGTAGTCCATTGAGACTGTAAAGACAAGAACAAAGGCCACATGTCTGTGCCCGTGGAACCTCGTGATTTACGTGTAGACTCCTAATTAGGCCGTAAAAGGCAATATTACAGGGTTTGAAAGGGTGTGCATTTAGTTAGCAGCGTTCTAACGGCCTGGCGCTAAGGAAAACGACTTAATACATCGTAGTCCATTGAGATTGAAAGGACTAGACCGATGCCCAGCAGTCTGGGCGCGTGGATCCACGTGATTTCTGTGTAGGCTCTTTATTATGCTGTAAAATGCCATACTGCAGACTTAGAAGGCCTGTGCACGTAGTTAGCAGCGTTCTAAGGGCCTGGCGCTATGGAAAACGACTTAATACATCGTAGTCCATTGCGATTGACAGGACTAGATCGATGGCCGACTGTCTGGGCCCGTAGAACCACTTGCGTTACGTGTAGACTTCTTATTATGCCGTAGAAAGCCATATTACAGGCTTTGAAGACCTGTGCACGTAGTTAGCAGCCTTCTAAGGGCCTGCCGCTAAGGAAAACGACTTAATACATCCTAGTCCATTGAGGTTGACAGGCCTAAATCGATGGCCACAAGTCTGGGCACGTGGATCCACGTGATTTCTGTGTAGGCTCTCTATTATGCTGTAAAATGCCATACTGCAGACTTAGAAGGCCTGTGCACGTAGTTAGCAGCGTTCTAAGAGCCTGGCGCTATGGAAAACGACTTAATACATCGTAGTCTATTGCGATTGACAGGACTAGATCGATGGCCGACTGTCTGGGCCCGTAGAACCACTTGAGTTACGTGTAGACTTCTTATTATGCCGTAGAAAGCCATATTACAGGCTTTGAAGGCCTGTGCACGTAGTTAGCAACCTTCTAAGGGCCTGCCGCTAAGGAAAACGACTTAATACATCCTAGTCCATTGAGGTTGACAGGCCCAGCTCGATGGCCACATGTCTGGGCCCGTGGAACCACGTGATTTACGAGTAGACTCCTTATTAGGCCGTAAAAGGCCATATTACAGGATTTGAAGGCCTGTCCACGTAGTTAGCAGCGTTCTAAGGGCCTGGCGCTAAAGAAAACGACTTAATACATCGTAGTCCATTGAGATTGAAAGGACTAGACCATTGGCCACATGTCTGGGCCCGTGGAACCACGTGATTTACGTGAAAGCTCTCTATTAGGCTGTAAAAGGCCATATTACAGGTTTAGATCGCCTGTGCACGTAGTTAGCAGCGTTCTAAGGGCCTGCCGGTAAGGAAAACGGCTTAATACATCGTAGTCCATTGTGATTTAAAAGACTAGACCGATGGCCACAAGTCTGGGCACGTTGATCCACGTGATTTATGTGTAGGCTGGCTATTAGGCTGTAAAAGGCCATATTACAGGCTTACAAACCTGTGCACGTAGTTAGCAGCGTTCTAAGGTCCTGGCGCTAAGGAAAACGACTTAATACATCGTAGTCCATTGAGAATGACGGGACTAGATCGATGGCCGACTGTCTTGGCTCGTAGAACCACGAGAGTTACGTGTAGACTCCTTATTATGCCGTAGAAGGCCATATTACAGGCATTGAAGGCCTGTGCACGTAGTTAGCAGCCTTCTAAGGGCCTGCCGCTAAGGAAAACGACTTAATACATCCTAGTCCATTGAGGTTGACAGGTCTAGATCGATGGCCACATGTCTGGGCCCGTGGAACCACGTGATTTACGAGTAGACTCCTTATTAGGCCGTAAAACTTGGTTCTCACTATGGGCTAACGATGAGCTAACCATAGTGCGCATGACGGGCTAAGACTTTAGTCCATAGTGTGAACGTAAAAGCACCTGCTTAGCTCACAGCTTAACTCATCGTTAGCTCATCGTTAGCCGATTTTTTTAAATCAAAATTTTTTGATATTTTTTTTTCGGCTAACAGTGAGATAAGCTCACTTTCAGCAATCTTCAAAGGAAGCCGACATAAATCGTGCTGAAAGCGATTTATGTTTTTAAAAATAGTAGTATGTTTCGTTGTGAAAGGTCCTTTTAAAACTAAAATAGCTGACAAAATTAAAAAAATGACGTTTGAAGAAGAAGAAGAAGAGTTGGCGTTCAATGTAAAAGATTTTCCCTGCCTCTCTGACCAAAAGTTGTTTCCTTTTTCGTAATTTTGCTAATTCCTTTCTTTCCAGGCTACGTCGTCTTCTTCCAAGTAGTAATAATAACAAGACTTTCTTTCTATCTTTCTTTTTCATTCTTTCCCGCATTATATTCGGCTACAAAAGAGCTAACGATGCACCGTAGTGTGAACATGAAACGAATACATCAGGTACCCGTAGCTCATAAATTGAAATCCGCTAACACATTATGCGCACTATGGTTAGCTCATCGTTAGCCCATAGTGAGAACCAAGCTTAAAAGGCCATATTATAGGCTTTGATGGCCTGTCCACGTAGTTAGCAGCGTTCTAAGGGCCTGGCGCTAAAGAAAACGACTTAATACATCGTAGTCCATTGAGATTGAAAGGACTAGACCATTGGCCACATGTCTGGGCCCGTGGAACCACGTGATTTACGTGTAGACTCCTTATTATGCCGTAAAAGGCCATATTAAAATCTTTGAAGGCCCGGCCACGTAGTTAGCAGCGTTCTAGGGCCTGGCGCTAATGAAAACGACTTAATACATCGTAGTCCATTGCGACTAAAAAGACTAGACCGATGGCCACCTGTCTGGGCCCGTGGAACCTCGTGATTTACGTGTAGACTCCTTATTAGGCCGTAAACGGCGATATTACAGGGTTTGAAAGGGTGTGCACTTAGTTAGCAGCGTTCTAACGGCCTGGCGGTAAGAAAAACGACGTAATACATCGTAGTCCATTGAGATTGAAAGGACTAGACCGATGGCCACAAGTCTGGGCACGTGGATCCACGTGATTTATGTGTAGGCTGTCTATTAGGCTGTAAAAGGCCATATTACAGGCTTACAAGGCCTGTGCACGTAGTTAGCAGCGTTCTAAGGGCCTGGCACTAAAGTAAACGACTTAATACATCGTAGTCCATTGAGAATGACAGGACTAGATCGATGGCCGACTGTCTTGGCCCGTAGAATCACGTGAGTTACATGTAGACTCCTTATTATGCCGCAGAAGGCCATATTACAGGCATTGAAGGCCTGTGCACGTAGTTAGCAGCCTTCTAAGGGCCTGCCGCTAAGGAAAACGACTTAATACATCGTAGTCCATTGAGACTGAAAAGACTAGACCGATCGCCACCTGTCTGGGCTCGTGGAACCACGTGATTTACGTGTAGACTCCTTATTATGCCGTAAAAGGCCATATTACAGGTTTTGAAGGCCCGGCCACGTAGTTAGCAGCCTTCTAAGGGCCTGCCGCTAAGGAAAACGACTTAAAACATCGTAGTCCATTGAGACTGTAAAGACAAGACCAAAGGCCACATGTCTGGGCCCGTGGAACCTCGTGATTTACGTGTAGACTCCTAATTAGGCCGTAAAAGGCAATATTACAGGGTTTGAAAGGGTGTGCACTTAGTTAGCAGCGTTCTAACGGCCTGGCGCCTAGGGAAACGACTTAATACATCGTAGTCCATTGAGATTGAAAGGACTAGACCGATGCCCAGCAGCCTGGGCACGTGGATCCACGTGATTTATGTGTAGGCTCTCTATTATGCTGTAAAATGCCATACTGCAGACTTAGAAGGCCTGTGCACGTAGTTAGCAGCGTTCTAAGAGCCTGGCGCTATGGAAAACGACTTAATACATCGTAGTCTATTGCGATTGACAGGACTAGATCGATGGCCGACTGTCTGGGCCCGTAGAACCACTTGAGTTACGTGTAGACTTCTTATTATGCCGTAGAAAGCCATATTACAGGCTTTGAAGACCTGTGCACGTAGTTAGCAGCCTTCTAAGGGCCTGCCGCTAAGGAAAACGACTTAATACATCCTAGTCCATTGAGGTTGACAGGCCTAAATCGATGGCCACAAGTCTGGGCACGTGGATCCACGTGATTTATGTGTAGGCTCTCTATTAGGCCGTAAAAGGCCATATTACAGGATTTGAAGGCCTGTCCACGTAGTTAGCAGCATTCTAAGGGCCTGGCGCTAAGGAAAACGACTTAATACATCGTAGCCCATTGAGAATGAAAGGACTAGACCGATGGCCACCTGTCTGGGCCCGTGGAACCACGTGATTTACGTGTAGACTCCTTATTATGCCGTAAAAGGCCATATTACAGGTTTTGAAGGCCCGGCACGTAGTTAGCAGCGTTCTAAGGGCCTGCCGGTAAGGAAAACGACTTAATACATCGTAGTCCATTGTGATTTAAAAGACTAGACCGATGGCCACCTGTCTGGGCACGTGGATCCACGTGATTTATGTGTAGGCTCTCTATTAGGCTGTAAAAGGCCATATTACAGGCTTAGAAGGCCTGTGCACGTAGTTAGCAGCGTTCTAAGGGCCTTAAGTTCTAAGTTCTTAGGGCGTCGCGCTGAGGAAAACAACTTAATGCATCGTAGTCCATTGAGATTGAAAGCACTAGACCATTGGCCACATGTCTGGGCCCGTGGAACCACGTGATTTACGTGTAGACTCCTTATTATGCCGTAAAAGGCCATATTACAATCTTTGAAGGCCCGGCCACGTAGTTAGCAGCATTCTAAGGGCCTGGCGCTAATGAAAATGACTTAATACATCGTAGTTCATTGCGACTGAAAGGACTAGACCGATGGCCACCTGTCTGGGCCCGTGGAACCTCGTGATTTACGTGTAGACTCCTTATTAGGCCGTAAAAGGCAATATTACAGGGTTTGAAAGGGTGTGCACTTAGTTAGCAGCGTTCTAACGGCCTGGCGCTAAGGAAAACGACGTAATACATCGTAGTCCATTGAGATTGAAAGGACTAGACCGATGGCCACAAGTCTGGGCACGTTGATCCACGTGATTTATGTGTAGGCTGGCTATTAGGCTGTAAAAGGCCATATTACAGGCTTACAAACCTGTGCACGTAGTTAGCAGCGTTCTAAGGTCCTGGCGCTAAGGAAAACGACTTAATACATCGTAGTCCATTGAGAATGACGGGACTAGATCGATGGCCGACTGTCTTGGCTCGTAGAACCACGAGAGTTACGTGTAGACTCCTTATTATGCCGTAGAAGGCCATATTACAGGCATTGAAGGCCTGTGCACGTAGTTAGCAGCCTTCTAAGGGCCTGCCGCTAAGGAAAACGACTTAATACATCCTAGTCCATTGAGGTTGACAGGTCTAGATCGATGGCCACATGTCTGGGCCCGTGGAACCACGTGATTTACGAGTAGACTCCTTATTAGGCCGTAAAGCTTGGTTCTCACTATGGGCTAACGATGAGCTAACCATAGTGCGCATGACGGGCTAAGACTTTAGTCCATAGTGTGAACGTAAAAGTACCTGCTTAGCTCACAGCTTAACTCATCGTTAGCTCATCGTTAGCCGATTTTTTTAAATCAAAATTTTTTGATATTTTTTTTTCGGCTAACAGTGAGATAAGCTCACTTTCAGCAATCTTCAAAGGAAGCCGACATAAATCGTGCTGAAAGCGATTTATGTTTTTAAAAATAGTAGTATGTTTCGTTGTGAAAGGTCCTTTTAAAACTAAAATAGCTGACAAAATTAAAAAAATGACGTTTGAAGAAGAAGAAGAAGAGTTGGCGTTCAATGTAAAAGATTTTCCCTGCCTCTCTGACCAAAAGTTGTTTCCTTTTTCGTAATTTTGCTAATTCCTTTCTTTCCAGGCTACGTCGTCTTCTTCCAAGTAGTAATAATAACAAGACTTTCTTTCTATCTTTCTTTTTCATTCTTTCCCGCATTATATTCGGCTACAAAAGAGCTAACGATGCACCGTAGTGTGAACATGAAACGAATACATCAGGTACCCGTAGCTCATAAATTGAAATCCGCTAACACATTATGCGCACTATGGTTAGCTCATCGTTAGCCCATAGTGAGAACCAAGCTTAAAAGGCCATATTATAGGCTTTGATGGCCTGTCCACGTAGTTAGCAGCGTTCTAAGGGCCTGGCGCTAAAGAAAACGACTTAATACATCGTAGTCCATTGAGATTGAAAGGACTAGACCATTGGCCACATGTCTGGGCCGTGGAACCACGTGATTTACGTGTAGACTCCTTATTATGCCGTAAAAGGCCATATTAAAATCTTGAAGGCCCGGCCACGTAGTTAGCAGCGTTCTAAGGGCCTGGCGCTAATGAAAACGACTTAATACATCGTAGTCCATTGCGATAAAAAGACTAGACCGATGGCCACCTGTCTGGGCCCGTGGAACCTCGTGATTTACGTGTAGACTCCTTATTAGGCCGTAAACGGCGATATTACAGGGTTTGAAAGGGTGTGCACTTAGTTAGCAGCGTTCTAACGGCCTGGCGGTAAGAAAAACGACGTAATACATCGTAGTCCATTGAGATTGAAAGGACTAGACCGATGGCCACAAGTCTGGGCACGTGGATCCACGTGATTTATGTGTAGGCTGTCTATTAGGCTGTAAAAGGCCATATTACAGGCTTACAAGGCCTGTGCACGTAGTTAGCAGCGTTCTAAGGGCCTGGCACTAAAGTAAACGACTTAATACATCGTAGTCCATTGAGAATGACAGGACTAGATCGATGGCCGACTGTCTTGGCCCGTAGAATCACGTGAGTTACATGTAGACTCCTTATTATGCCGCAGAAGGCCATATTACAGGCATTGAAGGCCTGTGCACGTAGTTAGCAGCCTTCTAAGGGCCTGCCGCTAAGGAAAACGACTTAATACATCGTAGTCCATTGAGACTGAAAAGACTAGACCGATCGCCACCTGTCTGGGCCCGTGGAACCTCGTGATTTACGTTTAGACTCCTAATTAGGCCGTAAAAGGCAATATTACAGGGTTTGAAAGGGTGTGCACTTAGTTAGCAGGGTTCTAACGGCCTGGCGCTAAAGAAAACGACTTAATACATCGTAGTCCACTGAGATTGAAAGGACTAGACCGATGCTCAGCAGTCTGGGCACGTGGATCCACGTGATTTATGTGTAGGCTGTCTATTAGGCTGTAAAAGGCCATATTACAGGCTTACAAGGCCTGTGCACGTAGTTAGCAGCGTTCTAAGGGCCTGGCACTAAGGTAAACGACTTAATACATCGTAGTCCATTGAGAATGACAGGACTAGATCGATGGCCGACTGTCTTGGCCCGTAGAACCACGTGAGTTACATGTAGACTCCTTATTATGCCGTAGAAGGCCATATTACAGGCATTGAAGGCCTGTGCACCTAGTTAGCAGCCTTCTAAGGGCCTGCCGCTAAGGAAAACGACTTAATACATCGTAGTTCATTGAGACTGAAAAGACTAGACCGATGGCCACCTGTCTGGGCCGTGGAACCTCGTGATTTACGTTTAGACTCCTAATTAGGCCGTAAAAGACAATATTACAGGGTTTGAAAGGGTGTGCACTTAGTTAGCAGCGTTCTAACGGCCTGGCGCTAAGGAAAACGACTTAATACATCGTAGTCCACTGAGATTGAAAGGACTAGACCGATGCTCAGCAGTCTGGGCACGTGGATCCACGTGATTTATGTGTAGGCTCTCTATTATGCTGTAAAATGCCATATTGCAGACTTAGAAGGCCTGTGCACGTAGTTAGCAGCGTTCTAAGGGCCTGGCGCTATGGAAAACGACTTAATACATCGTAGTCCATTGCGATTGACAGGACTAGATCGATGGCCGACTGTCTGGGCCCGTAGAACCACTTGAGTTACGTGTAGACTTCTTATTATGCCATAGAAAGCCATATTACAGGCTTTGAAGGCCTGTGCACGTAGTTAGCAGCCTTCTAAGGGCCTGCGCTAAGGAAAACGACTTAATACATCCTAGTCCATTGAGATTGACAGGCCTAGATCGATGGCCACATGTCTGGGCCGGTGGAACCACGTGATTTACGAGTAGACTCCTTATTAGGCCGTAAAAGGCCATATTTCAGGCTTTGAAGGCCTGTCCACGTAGTTAGCAGCGTTCTAAGGGCCTGGCGCTAAAGAACACGACTTAATACATCGTAGTCCATTGAGAATGAAAGGACTAGACCGATGGCCACATGTCTGGGCCCGTGGAACCACGTGATTTACGTGTAGACTCCTTATTATGCCGTAAAAGGCCATATTACAGGCTTTAAAGGCCCGGCCACGTAGTTAGCAGCATTCTAAGGGCCTGGCGCTAAAGAAAACGGCTTAATACATCGTAGTCCATTGAGAATGAAAGGACTAGACCGATGGCCACATGTCTAGGTCCGTGGAACCACGTGATTTACGTGTAGACTCCTTATTAGGCCGTAAAAGGCAATATTACAGGGTTTGAAGGGGTGTGCACGTAGTTAGCAGCGTTCTAAGGGCCTGGTGCTAAAGAAAACGACGTAATACATCGTAGTCCATTGAGACTGAAAGGACAAGACCAAAGGCCACATGTATGGGCACGTGGAACCTCGTCATTTACGTGTAGACTCCTTATTAGGCCGTAAAAGGCAATATTACAGGGTTTGAAAGGGTGTGCACTTAGTTAGCAGCGTTCTAACGGCCTGGCGCTAAGGAAAACGACTTAATACATCGTAGTCCATTGAGACTGAAAGGACTAGACCGATGGCCACATGTCTGGGCCTGTGGAACCACGTGACTTACGTGTAGACTCCTTATTAGGCCGTAAAAGGCAATATTACAGGGTTTGAAGGGGTGTGCACGTAGTTAGCAGCGTTCTAACGGCCTGGCGCTAAGGAAAACAACTTAATACATGGTAGACCATTGAGATTGAAAGGACTAGACCGATGGTCACCTGTCTGGCCACGTGGTACCACGTGATTTACGTGTAGGTTATCTATTGGACTGTAAAAGGCCATATTACAGGCATTGAAGGCCTGTGCACGTAGTTAGCAGCCTTCTAAGGGCCTGCCGCTAAGGAAAACGACTTAATACATCGTAGTCCATTGAGACTGTAAAGACAAGACCAAAGGCCACATGTCTGGGCCCGTGGAACCTCGTGATTTACGTGTAGACTCCTTATTAGGCCGTAAAAGGCAATATTACAGGGTTTGAAAGGGTGTGCACTTAGTTAGCAGCGTTCTAACGGCCTGGCGCTAAGGAAAACGACTTAATACATCGCTGTCCATTGAGATTGAAAGGACTAGACCGATGCCCAGCAGTCTGGGCACGTGGATCCACACGATTTATGTGTAGGCTCTCTATTATGCTGTAAAATGCAATACTGCAGACTTAGAAGGCCTGTGCGCGTAGTTAGCAGCGTTCTAAGGGCCTGGCGCTATGGAAAACGACTTAATACATCGTAGTCCATTGCGATTGACAGGACTAGATCGATGGCCGACTGTCTGGGCCCGTAGAACCACTTGAGTTACGTGTAGACTTCTTATTATGCCGTAGAAAGCCATATTACAGGGTTTGAAGGGGTGTGCACGAAGTTAACAGCGTTCTAAGGGCCTGGCGCTCAGGAAAACGACGTAATACATCGTAGTCCATTGAGATTGAAAGGATTAGACCGATGGCCACCAGTCTGGGCACGTGAATCCACGTGGTTTACGTGTAGATTATCTATTGGGCTGTAAAAGGCCATATTACAGGCATTGAAGGCCTGTGCACGTAGTTAGCAGCCTTCTAAGGGCCTGCCGCTAAGGAAAACGACTTAATACATCGTAGTCCATTGAGACTGTAAAGACAAGACCAAAGGCCACATGTCTGGGCCCGTGGAACCTCGTGATTTACGTGTAGACTCCTAATTAGGCCGTAAAAGGCAATATTACAGGGTTTGAAAGGGTGTGCACTTAGTTAGCAGCGTTCTAACGGCCTGGCGCTAAGGAAAACGACTTAATACATCGTAGTCCATTGACATTGACGGGACTACATCGATGGCCGCCTGTCTGGGCCGGTAGAACCACGTGATTTACGTGTAGACTCCTTATTAGGCCGTAAAAGGCAATATTACAGGGTTTGAAGGGGTGTGCACGTAGTTAGCAGCGTTCTAACGGCCTGGCGCTAAGGAAAACGACGTATAACATCGTACTCCATTGAGAATGAAAGGACTAGACCGATGTCCACATGTCTGGGCCCGTGGAACCACGTGATTTACGTGTAGACTCCTTATTAGGCCGTGAAAGGCAATATTAGAGGGTTTGAAGGGGTGTGCACGTAGTTAGCAGCGTTATAACGGCCTGGCGCTAAGGAAAACGACGTAATACATCGTAGTCCATTGAGATTGAAAGGACTAGACCGATGGCCACCAGTCTGGGCACGTGAATCCACGTGATTTATGAGTAGGCTCTCTATTAGGCTGTAAAAGGCCATATTACAGGCTTAGAATGCCTGTGCACGTAGTTAGCAGCGTTCTAAGGGCCTGGCGCTAAGGAAAACGACTTAATACATCGCAGTCCATTGAGAATGACAGGGCTATATCGATGGCCGACTGTCTGGGCCCGGAGAACCACGTGAGTTACGTGTAGACTCCTTATTATGCCGTAGAAGGCCATATTAGAAGCATTCAAGGCCTGTGCACGTAGTTAGAAGCCTTCTAACGACCTGCCGCTAAGGAAAACGACTTAATACATCGTAGTCCATTGAGACTGAAAAGACAAGACCAAAGACCACATGTCTGGGCCCGTGCAACCACGTGATTTACGTGTAGACTCCTTATTAGGCCGTAAAAGGCAATATTACATGCTTTGAAAGACTGTGCACGTAGTTAGCCGCGTTCTAAGGGCCTGCCGCTAAGGATAACGACTTAATACATGCTAATCCATTGAGACTGAATGGAATAGACCGATGGCCATCGGTCTGGGCCCGTGCAACACGTGATTTACGTGTAGACTCCTTATTAGGCCGTAAAAGGCAATATTACATGCTTTGAAAGACTGTGCACGTAGTTAGCAGCGTTCTAAGGGCCTGGCGCTAAGGAAAACGACTTAATACATAATAGTCCATTAAGATAGACGGGACTAGATCGATGGCCGCCTGTCTGTGCCCGTAGAACCACGGGATTTACGTGTAGACTCCTTATTATGCCGTAAAATGCCATATTACAGGCTTTGAAGGCCTGTGCACGCAGTTAGCAGCGTTCTAAGGGCCTGGCGCGAAGGAGAACGACTTAATACATTGTAGGGCATTGAGATGTGGCCAATGGTCTAGTCCTTTCAATCTCAATGGACAAGGATGTATTAAGTCGTTTTCCTGAGCCCCAGGCCCTAAGAACTTAGAACTTAAGGCCCTTAGAACCCTGCTAACTACGTGGAATTCAAAGTCTGTAATACGGCCTTTTACGCCGTAATAAGGAGTCTACTGGTAAATCACCTGGTTCCACGGGCCCAGACATGTGGTCATCGGTGTAGTCCTTTCAACCTCAATGGACTACGATGTATTAAGTTGTTTTCCTTAGCGCCAGGCCCTTAGAACTCTGCTAACTACGTGGACAGACCTTCAAACCCTGTAATATGGCCTTGTACGGCATAAAAAGGATTATACACGTAACTCACGTGGTTCTACGGGCCCAGACAGTCGGCCATCGATCTAGTCCTGTCATTCTCAAAGGACTACGATGTATTAAGTCGTTTTCCATAGCGCCAGGCCCTTAGAACGATGCTAACTACGTGCACAGGCCTTCTAAGCCTGTAATATGTCCTTTTACAGCCTAATAGATAACCTACACGTAAATCACGTGGTACCACGTGGCCAGACAGGTGGCCATCGGTCTGGTCCTTTCAATCTCAATGGTCTACGATGTATTAAGTCGTTTTCCTAAGCGCCAGGCCCTTAGAACTCTGCTAACTACGTGGACAGACCTTCAAACCCTGTAATATGGCCTGTTACGGCCTAATAAGGAGTCTACACGTAAATCACGTGGTTCCACGTGCCCAGACATGTGGCCAATGGTCTAGTCCTTTCAATATCAATGGAATACGATGTATTAAGTCGTTTTCCTGAACGCCAGACCCTAAGAACTCAGAACTTAAGGCCCCTAGAACGCTGCTAACTACGTGCACAGGCCTTAAAAGCCTGTAATATGGCGTTTTACGGCATAATGAGGAGTCTACACGTTATTCACGTGGTTCTACAGTCCCAGAAAGGCGGTCATCGATCTAGTCCTGTCAATCTCAATGGATACGATGTATTAAGTCGTTATCCTTAACGCCAGGACATTAGAACCCCGCTAACTACGTGGATAGGCTTTCAGAGCCTGTGATATGGCCTTTTACGGCCTAATAAGGAGTCTACTCGTAAATCACGTGGTTCCACGAGCTCGGACATGTAGCCATCGGTCTAGTCCTTTCAATCGCAATGGACTACAATGTATTAAGTCGTTTCCTTATCGCCAGGCCCTTAGAACGCTGCTAACTACGTGCACAAGCCTTCAAGGCCTGTAATATGGCCTTTTACGGCCTAATAAGGAGTCTACACCTAAATCACGCGGCTCCACGGGCTCAGAAATGTGGCCAATGGTCTAGTCCTTTCAATCTCAATGGACTACGATGTATTAAGATGTTTTCCTGAGCGCCAGGCCCTAGAAAGTTAGAACTTAAGGCCGTTAGAAGGCTGCTAACTATGTGCACAGGCCTTCAAAGCCTGTAATATGGCCTTTTACGGCATAATAAGGAGAGTCTACACGTAGATCACGTGGTTCTACGGGCCCAGAAAGGCGGCCATCGATCTAGTCCTGTCATTCTCAAAGGACTACGATGTATTAAGTCGTTTTCCTTAGCGCCAGGCCCTTAGAACGCTGCTAACTACGTGCACAGGCCTTGTAAGCCTGTAATATGGCCTTTTACAGCCTAATAGAGAGCCTACACATAAATCACGTGGATCCACGGGCCCAGACTTGTGGCCATCGGTCTAGTCCTTTCAATCTCAATGGACTACGATGTATTAAGTCGTTTTCCTTAGCGCCAGGCCGTTAGAACGCTGCTAACTAAGTGCACACCCTTTCAAACCCTGTAATATTGCCTTTTACGGCCTAATAAGGAGTCTACACGTAAATCACGAGGTTCTACGGGCCCAGACCGATGGCCACCTGTCTGGCCACGTGGAACCACGTGATTTACGTGTAAGCTCTCTATTAGGCTGTAAAAGGCCATATTACAGGCTTTGAAGGCCTGTGCACGTAGTTAGCAGCGTTCTTAGGCTGGCGCTTAGGAAACGATTTAATACATCGTAGTCATCTGAGACTGAAAGGACTAGACGATGGCCACCTGTCTGGGCACGTGGAACACGTGATTTAGGTGTAGACTCCTATTAGCCGTAAAGGCCATATTACAGGCTTTGAAGGCCTGTGCACGTAGTTAGCAACGTTCTTAGGGCCTGGCGCTCAGGAAACGACTTAATACATCGTAGTCCATTGAGAGTGAAAAGACTAGACCGATGGCCACCTGTCTGGGCAGTGGAACCACGTGATTTACGTGTAAGCTCTCTATTAGGCTGTAAAAGGCCATATTACAGGCTTAGAAGGCCTGTGCACGTAGTTTAGCAGCGTTCTTAGGGCCTGGACGCTTAGGAAAACGACTTATACATCGTAGTCCATTGAGACTGAAAGGACTAGACCGATGCACCTGTCCTGGGCACGTGGAACCACGTGATTTAGGTGTAGACTCCTTATTAGGCTGTAAAAGGCCATATTACAGGCTTAGAAGGCCTGTGCACGTAGTTAGCAGCGTTCTTAGGGCCTGGCGCCCTAAGAACGCTCAGGAAAACGACTTAATACATCGTAGTCCATTGCGAGTGTAAGGACTAGACCTATGGCCACCTGTCTGGGCACGTGGAACCACGTGATTTACGTGTAAGCTCTCTATTAGGCTGTAAAAGGCCATATTACAGGCTTAGAAGGCCTGTGCACGTAGTTAGCAGCGTTCTTAGGGCCTGGCGCTTAGGAAAACGACTTAATACGTCGTAATTCATTGAGACTGAAAGGACTAGACCGATGGCCACCTGTCTGGGCACGTGGAACTTCGTGATTTACGTGTAAGCTCTCTATTAGGCTGCAAAAGGCCATATTACAGGCTTAGAAGGCCTGTCCACGTAGTTAGCACCGTTCTTAGGGCCTGGCGCTTAGGAAAACGACTTAATACATCGAAGTCCATTGAGACTGAAAGGACTAGACCGATGACCACCTGTCTGGGCACGTGGAACCACGTGATTTACGTGTAAGCTCTCTATTAGGCTGTAAAAGGCCATATTACAGGCTTAGAAGGCCTGTCCACGTAGTTAGCAGCGTTCTAAGGGCCTGGCGCTAAAGAACACGTATTAAATACATCGTAGTTCCATTGAGAATGAAAGGACTAGACCGATGGCCACATGTCTGGGCCCGTGGAACCAGTGACTTACGTGTAGACTCCTGTATTATGCCGTAAAAGGCCATATTATAGTCTTTAAAGGCCCGGCCACGTAGTAGCAGCGTTCTAAGGCATGGCGCTAAAGAAAACGGCTTTAATACATCGTAGTCCATTGAGAATGAAAGGATTAGACCGATGGCCACATGTCTAGGTCCGTGGAACCACGTGATTACGTGTAGAACTCCTTATTAGGCCGTAAAAGGCAATATTAGAGGGTTTGAAGGGTGTGCACGTAGTTAGCAGCGTTCTAAGGGCCTGGTGCTAAGGAAAACGACGTAATACAACGTAGTCCATTGAGACTGAAAGGACAAGACCAAAGGCCACATGTATGGGCACGTGGAACCTCGTCATTTACGTGTAGACTCCTTATTAGGCCGTAAAAGGCAATATTACAGGGTTTGAAAGGGTGTGCACTTAGTTAGCAGCGTTCTAACGGCCTGGCGCTAAGGAAAACGACTTAATACATCGTAGTCCATTGAGACTGAAAGGACCCAGACTGATGGCCACATGTCTGGGCCTGTGGAACCTACGTGATTTTACCGTGTAGACTCCCTTATTAGGCCGTAAAAGGCAATATTACAGGTTTGAAGGGTGTGCACGTAGTTAGCAGCGTTCTAACGGCCTGGCGCTAAGGAAAAACGACTTAATACATGGTAGAGCCATTGAGATTGAAAGGACTAGACCGATGGTCACCTGTCTGGCCACGTGGTACCACGTGATTTACGTGTAGGTTATCTATTGGACTGTAAAAGGCCATATTACAGGCATTGAAGGCCTGTGCACGTAGTTAGCAGCCTTCTAAGGGCCTGCCGCTAAGGAAAACGACTTAATACATCCTAGTCCATTGCGATTGACAGGCCTAGATCGATGGCCACATGTCTGGGCCCGTGGAACCACGTGATTTACGAGTAGACTCCTTATTAGGCCGTAAAAGGCCATATTACAGGCTTTGAAGGCCTGTCCACGTAGTTAGCAGCGTTCTAAGGGCCTGGCGCTAAAGAAAACGACTTAATACATCGTAGTCCATTGAGATTGAAAGGACTAGACCATTGGCCACATGTCTGAGCCCGTGGAACCACGTGATTTACGTGTAGACTCCTTATTATGCCGTAAAAGGCCATATTACAATCTTTGAAGGCCCGGCCACGTAGTTAGCAGCGTTCTAAGGGCCTGGCGCTAATGAAAACGACTTAATACATCGTAGTCCATTGCGACTGAAAAGAGTAGACCGATGGCCACCTGTCTGGGCCCGTGGAACCTCGTGATTTACGAGTAGACTCCTTATTAGGCCGTAAAAGGCAATATTACAGGGTTTGAAAGGGTGTGCACTTAGTTAGCAGCGTTCTAACGGCCTGGCGCTAAAGAAAACGACTTAATACATCGTAGTCCATTGAGAATGAAAGGACTAGACCGATGGCCACATGTCTGGGCCCGTGGAACCACGTGATTTACGTGTAGACTCCTTATTATGCCGTAAAAGGCCATATTACAGGTTTTGAAGGCCCGGCCACGTAGTTAGCAGCATTCTAAGGGCCTGGCGCTGAGGAAAACGGCTTAATACATCGTAGTCCATTGAGAATGAAAGGACTAGACCGATGGCCACATTTCTGGGTCCGTGGAACCACGTGATTTACGTGTAGACTCCTTATTAGGCCGTAAAAGGCAATATTACAGGGTTTGAAGGGGTGTGCACGTAGTTAGCAGCGTTCTAACGGCCTGGCGCTCAGGAAAACGACGTAATACATCGTAGTCCATTGAGATTGAAAGGACTAGACCGATGGCCACCAGTCTGGGCACGTGAATCCACGTGATTTACGTGTAGATTATCTATTGGGCTGTAAAAGGCATATTACAGGCATTGAAGGCCTGTGCACGTAGTTAGCAGCCTTCTAAGGGCCTGCCGCTAAGGGAAAACGACTTAATACATCGTAGTCCATTGAGACTGTAAAGACAAGACCAAAGGCCACATGTCTGGGCCCGTGGAACCTCGTGATTTACGTGTAGACTCCTAATTAGGCCGTAAAAGGCAATATTACAGGGTTTGAAAGGGTGCTGCACTTAGTTAGCCAGCGTTCTAACGGCCTGGCGCTAAGAAAAACGACTTAATACATCGTAGTCCATTGACATTGACGGGACTACATCGATGGCCGCCTGTCTGGGCCGGTAGAACCACGTGATTTACGTGTAGACTCCTTATTAGGCCGTAAAAGGCAATATTACAGGGTTTGAAGGGGTGTGCACGTAGTTAGCAGCGTTTCTAACGGCCTGGCGCTAAGGAAAACGACGTATAACATCGTACTCCATTGAGAATGAAAGGACTAGACCGATGTCCACATGTCTGGGCCGTGGAACCACGTGATTTACGTGTAGACTCCTTATTAGGCCGTAAAAGGCAATATTAGAGGGTTTGAAGTGGTGTGCACGTAGTTAGCAGCGTTCTAATGGCCTGGCGCTAAGGAAAACGACGTAATACATCGTAGTCCATTGAGATTGAAAGGACTAGACCGATGGCCACCAGTCTGGGCACGTGAATCCACGTGATTTATGAGTAGGCTCTCTATTAGGCTGTAAAAGGCCATATTACAGGCTTAGAAGGCCTGTGCACGTAGTTAGGCAGCGTTCTAAGGGCCTGGCGCTAAGGAAAACGACTTAATACATCGCAGTCCATTGAGAATGACAGGGCTATATCGATGGCCGACTGTCTGGGCCCGGAGAACCACGTGAGTTACGTGTAGACTCCTTATTATGCCGTAGAAGGCCATATTCAGAAGCATTCAAGCCTGTGCACGTAGTCTTTTTTAGCAAGCCTTCTAACGACCTGCCCGCTAAGGAAACTGACTTAATACATGTAGTCCATTGAGACTGAAAAGACAAGACCAAAGACCACATGTCTGGGCCGTGCAACCACGTGATTTACGTGTAGACTCCTTATTAGGCCGTAAAAGGGCAATATTACATGCTTTGAAAGACTGTGCACGTAGTTAGCCGCGTTCTAAGGGCCTGCCGCTAAGGATAACGACTTAATACATGCTAATCTCATTGAAGACTGAATGGAATAGACCGATGGCCATCGGTCTGGGCCCGTGCAACACGTGATTTAACGTGTAGACTCCTTATTAGGCGTAAAAGGCAATATACATGCTTTGAAAGACTGTGGCACGTAGTTAGCAGCGTTCAAGGGCCTGGCGCTAAAGGAAAACGACTTAATACATAATAGTCCCATTAAGATAGACGGGACTAGATCGATGGCCGCCTGTCTGTGCCCGTAGAAACCACGGGAATTTACGTGTAGACTCCTTATTATGCCGTAAAATGCCATATTACAGGCTTTGAAGGCCTGTGCACGCAGTTAGCAGCGTTCTAAAGGGCCCTGGCGCTAAGGAGAACGACTTAATACATTGATAGAGCATTGAGATGTGGCCAATGCGTCTAGTCCTTTCAATCTCAATGGACAAGGATGTATTAAGTCGTTTTCCTGAGCCCCAGGCCCTAAGAACTTAGAACTTAAGGCCCTTAGAACGCTGCTAACTACGCGGAATTCAAAGCCTGTAATACGGCCTTTTACGCCGTAATAAGGAGTCTACTGGTAAATCACCTGGTTCCACGGGCCCAGACATGTGGTCATCGGTGTAGTCCTTTCAACCTCAATGGACTACGATGTATTAAGTTGTTTTATTTAGCGCCAGGCCCTTAGAACTCTGCTAACTACGTGGACAGACCTTCAAACCCTGTAATATGGCCTGTTACGGCCTAATAAGGAGTCTACATGTAAATCACGTGGTTCCACGGGCCCAGACATGTGGCCAATGGTCTAGTCCTTTCAATATCAATGAAATACGATGTATTAAGTCGTTTTCCTGAACGCCAGGCCCTAAGAACTCAGAAACTTAAGGGCCCCTAGAACAGCTTGCTAACTACGTGCACAGGCCTTAAAAGCCTGTAATATGGCGTTTTACGGCATAATGAGGAGTCTACACGTTATTCACGTGGTTCTACAGTCCCCAGAAAGCGGTCATCGATCTAGTCCTGTCAATCTCAATGGATACGATGAATAAGTCGTTATCCTTAAAATGCCAGAACATTTAGAACCGCGCTAACTACGTGGATAGGCTTTCAGAGCCTGTGATATGGCCTTTTACGGCCTAATAAGGAGTCTACTCGTAAATCACGTGTTTCCACGACCTCGGACATGTAGCCATCGGTCTAGTCCTTTCAATCTCAATGGACTACGATGTATTACGTCGTTTTCCTGAGCGTCAGGCCCTCAGAACGCTGCTAACTACGTGCACAGGCCTTCAAAGCCTGTAATATGGCCTTCTACGGCATAAAAAGGAGTCTACACGTAACTCACGTGGTTCTACGGGCCTAGACAGTCGGCCATCGATCTAGTCCTGTCATTCTCAAAGGACTACGATGTATTAAGTCGTTTTCCTTAGCGCCAGGCCCTTAGAACGCTGCTAACTACGTGCACAGGCATTGTAAGCCTGTAATATGGCCTTTTACAGCCTAATAGAGAGCCTACACATAAATCACGTGGATCCACGGGCCCTGACTTGTGGCCATCGGTCTAGTCCTTTCAATCTCAATGGACTACGATGTATTACGTCGTTTTCCTGAGCGTCAGGCCCTCAGAACGCTGCTAACTACGTGCACAGGCCTTCAAAGCCTGTAATATGGCCTTTTAGGGCATAATAAGGAGTCTACACCTAAATCACGTGGTTCCACGTGCCCAGACCGGTAACCATTGGTCTAGTCCTTTCAGTCTCAATGGACTACGATATATTAAGTCGTTTTCCTTAGCGCCAGGCCCTTAGAACGATGCTAACTACGTGCACAGGCCTTCTAAGCCTGTAATATGTCCTTTTACAGCCTAATAGATAACCTACACGTAAATCACGTGGTACCACGTGGCCAGACAGGTGGCCATCGGTCTGGTCCTTTCAATCTCAATGGTATACGATGTATTAAGTCGTTTTCCTTAGCGCCAGGCCGTTAGAACGCTGCTAACTAAGTGCACACCCTTTCAAACCCTGTAATATTGCCTTTTACGGCCTAATAAGGGAGTCTACACGTAAATCACGAGGTCCCACGGGCCCAGACCGATGGTCACCTGTCTGGCCACGTGGAACCACGTGATTTACGATGTAAGCTCTCTATTAGGCTGTAAAAGGCCATATCACAGGGCTTGAAGGCCTGTGCACGTAGTTAGGCAGCAGTTCTTAGGGCTTGGCGATCAGGAAAACGACTTAAGACATCGTTGTCCATTGAGACTGAAAGGACTGGACCTATGACAACCTGTCTGGGCACGTGGAACCACGTGATTTAGGTGTAGACTCCTTATTATGCCGTAAAAGGCCATATTACAGGCTTTGAAGGCCTGTGCACGTAGTTAGCAGCGTTCTTAGCGCCTGGCGCTCAGGAAAACGACTTAATACATCGTAGTCCATTGAGAGTGAAAGGACAAGACCTATGGCCACCTGTCTGGGCACGTGGAACCACGTGATTTACGTGTAAGCTCTCTATTAGGCTGTAAAAGGCCATATTACAGGCTTAGAAGGCCTGTGCACGTAGTTAGCAGCGTTCTTAGGGCCTGGCGCTAGGAAATCGACTTAATACATCGTAGTCCATTGAGACTGAAAGGACTAGACCGATGGCCACCTGTCTGGGCACGTGGAACCACGTGATTTACGTGTAAGCTCTCTATTAGGCTGTAAAAGGCCATATTACAGGCTTTGAAGGCCTGTGCACGTAGTTAGCAGCGTTCTTAGGGCCTGGCGCTTCAGGAAAACGACTTAATACATCGTAGTCCATTGAGACTGAAAGGACTAGACCGATGGCCACCTGTCTGGGCACGTGGAACCACGTGATTTACGTGTAAGCTCTCTATTAGGCTGTAAAAGGCCATATTACAGGCTTTGAAGGCCTGTGCACGTAGTTAGCAGCGTTCTTAGGGCCTGGCGCTCAGGAAAACGACTTAATACATCGTAGTCCATTGAGACTGAAAGGACTAGACCGATGGCCACCTGTCTGGGCACGTGGAACCACGTGATTTACGTGTAAGCTCTCTATTAGGCTGTAAAAGGCCATATTACAGGCTTTGAAGGCCTGTGCACGTAGTTAGCAGCGTTTCTTAGGGCCTGGCGCTCAGGAAAACGACTTAATACATCGTAGTCCATTGAGACTGAAAGGACTAGACCGATGGCCACCTGTCTGGGCACGTGGAACCACGTGATTTACGTGTAAGCTCTCTATTAGGCTGTAAAAGGCCATATTACAGGCTTTGAAGGCCTGTGCACGTAGTTAGCAGCGTTCTTAGGCCCTGCGCTCAGGAAAACGACTTAATACAACGTAGTCCATTGAGACTGAAAGGACTAGACCGATGGCCACCTGTCTGGGCACGTGGAACCACGTGATTTACGTGTAAGCTCTCTATTAGGCCGTAAAAGGCCATATTACAGGCTTTGAAGGCCTGTGCACGTAGTTAGCAGCGTTCTTAGGGCCTGGCGCTCAGGAAAACGACTTAATACATCGTAGTCCATTGAGACTGAAAGGACTAGACCGATGGCCACCTGTCTGGGCACGTGGAACCACGTGATTTACGTGTAAGCTCCTTATTAGGCCGTAAAAGGCCATATTACAGGCTTTGAAGGCCTGTGCACGTAGTTAGCAGCGTTCTTAGGGCCTGGCGCTAAGGAAAACGACTTAATACATCGTAGTCCATTGAGACTGAAAGGACTAGACCGATGGCCACCTGTCTGGGCACGTGGAACCACGTGATTTACGTGTAAGCTCTCTATTAGGCTGTAAAAGGCCATATTACAGGCTTAGAAAGCCTGTGCACGTAGTTAGCAGCGTTCTTAGGGCCTGGCGCTCAGGAAAACGACTTAATACATCGTAGTCCATTGAGACTGAAAGGACTAGACCGATGGCCACCTGTCTGGGCACGTGGAACCACGTGATTTACGTGTAAGCTCTCTATTAGGCTGTAAAAGGCCATATTACAGGCTTGAAGGCCTGTGCACGTAGTTAGCAGCGTTCTTAGGGCCTGGCGCTCAGGAAAAACGACTTAATACATCGTAGTCCATTGAGACTGAAAGGACTAGACCGATGGCCACCTGTCTGGGCACGTGGAACCACGTGATTTACGTGTAAGCTCTCTATTAGGCTGTAAAAGGCCATATTACAGGCTTTGAAGGCCTGTGCACGTAGTTAGCAGCGTTCTTAGGGCCTGGCGCTCAGGAAAACGACTTAATACATCGTAGTCCATTGAGACTGAAAGGACTAGACCGATGGCCACCTGTCTGGGCACGTGGAACCACGTGATTTACGTGTAAGCTCTCTATTAGGCTGTAAAAGGCCATATTACAGGCTTTGAAGGCCTGTGCACGTAGTTAGCAGCGTTCTTAGGGCCTGGCGCTCAGGAAAACGACTTAATACATCGTAGTCCATTGAGACTGAAAGGACTAGACCGATGGCCACCTGTCTGGGCACGTGGAACCACGTGATTTACGTGTAAGCTCTCTATTAGGCTGTAAAAGGCCATATTACAGGCTTTGAAGGCCTGTGCACGTAGTTAGCAGCGTTCTTAGGGCCTGGCGCTCAGGAAAACGACTTAATACATCGTAGTCCATTGAGACTGAAAGGACTAGACCGATGGCCACCTGTCTGGGCACGTGGAACCACGTGATTTACGTGTAAGCTCTCTATTAGGCTGTAAAAGGCCATATTACAGGCTTGAAGGCCTGTGCACGTAGTTAGCAGCGTTCTTAGGCCTGGCGCTCAGGAAAACGACTTAATACATCGTAGTCCATTGAGACTGAAAGGACTAGACCGATGGCCACCTGTCTGGGCACGTGGAACCACGTGATTTACGTGTAAGCTCTCTATTAGGCTGTAAAAGGCCATATTACAGGCTTTGAAGGCCTGTGCACGTAGTTAGCAGCGTTCTTAGGGCCTGGCGCTCAGGAAAACGACTTAATACATCGTAGTCCATTGAGACTGAAAGGACTAGACCGATGGCCACCTGTCTGGGCACGTGGAACCACGTGATTTACGTGTAAGCTCTCTATTAGGCTGTAAAAGGCCATATTACAGGCTTTGAAGGCCTGTGCACGTAGTTAGCAGCGTTTCTTAGGGCCTGGCGCTCAGGAAAACGACTTAATACATCGTAGTCCATTGAGACTGAAAGGACTAGACCGATGGCCACCTGTCTGGGCACGTGGAACCACGTGATTTAGGTGTAGACTCCTTATTAGGCCGTAAAAGGCCATATTACAGGCTTTGAAGGCCTGTGCACGTAGTTAGCAGCGTTCTTAGGGCCTGGCGCTCAGGAAAACGACTTAATACATCGTAGTCCATTGAGACTGAAAGGACTAGACCGATGGCCACCTGTCTGGGCACGTGGAACCACGTGATTTACGTGTAAGCTCTCTATTAGGCTGTAAAAGGCCATATTACAGGCTTTGAAGGCCTGTGCACGTAGTTAGCAGCGTTCTTAGGGCCTGGCGCTCAGGAAAACGACTTAATACATCGTAGTCCATTGAGACTGAAAGGACTAGACCGATGGCCACCTGTCTGGGCACGTGGAACCACGTGATTTACGTGTAAGCTCTCTATTAGGCGTAAAAGGCCATATTACAGGCTTTGAAGGCCTGTGCACGTAGTTAGCAGCGTTCTAGGGCCTGGCGCTAAGGAAAACGACTTAATACATCGTAGTCCATTGAGACTGAAAGGACTAGACCGATGGCCACCTGTCTGGGCACGTGGAACCACGTGATTTACGTGTAAGCTCTCTATTAGGCCGTAAAAGGCCATATTACAGGCTTTGAAGGCCTGTGCACGTAGTTAGCAGCGTTCTTAGGGCCTGGCGCTCAGGAAAACGACTTAATACATCGTAGTCCATTGAGACTGAAAGGACTAGACCGATGGCCACCTGTCTGGGCACGTGGAACCACGTGATTTACGTGTAAGCTCTCTATTAGGCTGTAAAAGGCCATATTACAGGCTTTGAAGGCCTGTGCACGTAGTTAGCAGCGTTCTTAGGGCCTGGCGCTCAGGAAAACGACTTAATACATCGTAGTCCATTGAGACTGAAAGGACTAGACCGATGGCCACCTGTCTGGGCACGTGGAACCACGTGATTTACGTGTAAGCTCTCTATTAGGCTGTAAAAGGCCATATTACAGGCTTTGAAGGCCTGTGCACGTAGTTAGCAGCGTTCTTAGGGCCTGGCGCTCAGGAAAACGACTTAATACATCGTAGTCCATTGAGACTGAAAGGACTAGACCGATGGCCACCTGTCTGGGCACGTGGAACCACGTGATTTACGTGTAAGCTCTCTATTAGGCTGTAAAAGGCCATATTACAGGCTTTGAAGGCCTGTGCACGTAGTTAGCAGCGTTCTTAGGGCCTGGCGCTCAGGAAAACGACTTAATACATCGTAGTCCATTGAGACTGAAAGGACTAGACCGATGGCCACCTGTCTGGGCACGTGGAACCACGTGATTTACGTGTAAGCTCTCTATTAGGCTGTAAAAGGCCATATTACAGGCTTTGAAGGCCTGTGCACGTAGTTAGCAGCGTTCTTAGGGCCTGGCGCTCAGGAAAACGACTTAATACATCGTAGTCCATTGAGACTGAAAGGACTAGACCGATGGCCACCTGTCTGGGCACGTGGAACCACGTGATTTACGTGTAAGCTCTCTATTAGGCTGTAAAAGGCCATATTACAGGCTTTGAAGGCCTGTGCACGTAGTTAGCAGCGTTCTTAGGGCCTGGCGCTCAGGAAAACGACTTAATACATCGTAGTCCATTGAGACTGAAAGGACTAGACCGATGGCCACCTGTCTGGGCACGTGGAACCACGTGATTTACGTGTAAGCTCTCTATTAGGCTGTAAAAGGCCATATTACAGGCTTTGAAGGCCTGTGCACGTAGTTAGCAGCGTTCTTAGCGCCTGGCGCTCAGGAAAACGACTTAATACATCGTAGTCCATTGAGACTGAAAGGACTAGACCGATGGCCACCTGTCTGGGCACGTGGAACCACGTGATTTACGTGTAAGCTCCTTATTAGGCTGTAAAAGGCCATATTACAGGCTTTGAAGGCCTGTGCACGTAGTTAGCAGCGTTCTTAGGGCCTGGCGCTCAGGAAAACGACTTAATACATCGTAGTCCATTGAGACTGAAAGGACTAGACCGATGGCCACCTGTCTGGGCACGTGGAACCACGTGATTTACGTGTAAGCTCTCTATTAGGCTGTAAAAGGCCATATTACAGGCTTTGAAGGCCTGTGCACGTAGTTAGCAGCGTTCTTAGGGCCTGGCGCTCAGGAAAACGACTTAATACATCGTAGTCCATTGAGACTGAAAGGACTAGACCGATGGCCACCTGTCTGGGCACGTGGAACCACGTGATTTACGTGTAAGCTCTCTATTAGGCTGTAAAAGGCCATATTACAGGCTTTGAAGGCCTGTGCACGTAGTTAGCAGCGTTCTTAGGGCCTGGCGCTCAGGAAAACGACTTAATACATCGTAGTCCATTGAGACTGAAAGGACTAGACCGATGGCCACCTGTCTGGGCACGTGGAACCACGTGATTTACGTGTAAGCTCTCTATTAGGCTGTAAAAGGCCATATTACAGGCTTTGAAGGCCTGTGCACGTAGTTAGCAGCGTTCTTAGGGCCTGGCGCTCAGGAAAACGACTTAATACATCGTAGTCCATTGAGACTGAAAGGACTAGACCGATGGCCACCTGTCTGGGCACGTGGAACCACGTGATTTACGTGTAAGCTCCTTATTAGGCTGTAAAAGGCCATATTACAGGCTTTGAAGGCCTGTGCACGTAGTTAGCAGCGTTCTTAGGGCCTGGCGCTAAGGAAAACGACTTAATACATCGTAGTCCATTGAGACTGAAAGGACTAGACCGATGGCCACCTGTCTGGGCACGTGGAACCACGTGATTTACGTGTAAGCTCTCTATTAGGCTGTAAAAGGCCATATTACAGGCTTTGAAGGCCTGTGCACGTAGTTAGCAGCGTTCTTAGGGCCTGGCGCTCAGGAAAACGACTTAATACATCGTAGTCCATTGAGACTGAAAGGACTAGACCGATGGCCACCTGTCTGGGCACGTGGAACCACGTGATTTACGTGTAAGCTCTCTATTAGGCTGTAAAAGGCCATATTACAGGCTTTGAAGGCCTGTGCACGTAGTTAGCAGCGTTCTTAGGGCCTGGCGCTCAGGAAAACGACTTAATACATCGTAGTCCATTGAGACTGAAAGGACTAGACCGATGGCCACCTGTCTGGGCACGTGGAACCACGTGATTTACGTGTAAGCTCTCTATTAGGCTGTAAAAGGCCATATTACAGGCTTTGAAGGCCTGTGCACGTAGTTAGCAGCGTTCTTAGGCCTGGCGCTCAGGAAAACGACTTAATACATCGTAGTCCATTGAGACTGAAAGGACTAGACCGATGGCCACCTGTCTGGGCACGTGGAACCACGTGATTTACGTGTAAGCTCTCTATTAGGCTGTAAAAGGCCATATTACAGGCTTTGAAGGCCTGTGCACGTAGTTAGCAGCGTTCTTAGGGCCTGGCGCTCAGGAAAACGACTTAATACATCGTAGTCCATTGAGACTGAAAGGACTAGACCGATGGCCACCTGTCTGGGCACGTGGAACCACGTGATTTACGTGTAAGCTCTCTATTAGGCTGTAAAAGGCCATATTACAGGCTTTGAAGGCCTGTGCACGTAGTTAGCAGCGTTCTTAGGGCCTGGCGCTCAGGAAAACGACTTAATACATCGTAGTCCATTGAGACTGAAAGGACTAGACCGATGGCCACCTGTCTGGGCACGTGGAACCACGTGATTTACGTGTAAGCTCTCTATTAGGCTGTAAAAGGCCATATTACAGGCTTTGAAGGCCTGTGCACGTAGTTAGCAGCGTTCTAAGGGCCTGGCGCTCAGGAAAACGACTTAATACATCGTAGTCCATTGAGACTGAAAGGACTAGACCGATGGCCACCTGTCTGGGCACGTGGAACCACGTGATTTACGTGTAAGCTCTCTATTAGGCTGTAAAAGGCCATATTACAGGCTTTGAAGGCCTGTGCACGTAGTTAGCAGCGTTCTAAGGGCCTGGCGCTAAGGAAAACGACTTAATACATCGTAGTCCATTGAGACTGAAAGGACTAGACCGATGGCCACCTGTCTGGGCACGTGGAACCACGTGATTTACGTGTAAGCTCTCTATTAGGCTGTAAAAGGCCATATTACAGGCTTTGAAGGCCTGTGCACGTAGTTAGCAGCGTTCTTAGGGCCTGGCGCTCAGGAAAACGACTTAATACATCGTAGTCCATTGAGACTGAAAGGACTAGACCGATGGCCACCTGTCTGGGCACGTGGAACCACGTGATTTACGTGTAAGCTCTCTATTAGGCTGTAAAAGGCCATATTACAGGCTTTGAAGGCCTGTGCACGTAGTTAGCAGCGTTCTTAGGGCCTGGCGCTCAGGAAAACGACTTAATACATCGTAGTCCATTGAGACTGAAAGGACTAGACCGATGGCCACCTGTCTGGGCACGTGGAACCACGTGATTTACGTGTAAGCTCTCTATTAGGCTGTAAAAGGCCATATTACAGGCTTTGAAGGCCTGTGCACGTAGTTAGCAGCGTTCTTAGGGCCTGGCGCTCAGGAAAACGACTTAATACATCGTAGTCCATTGAGACTGAAAGGACTAGACCGATGGCCACCTGTCTGGGCACGTGGAACCACGTGATTTACGTGTAAGCTCTCTATTAGGCCGTAAAAGGCCATATTACAGGCTTTGACGCTCAGGAAAACGACTTAATACATCGTAGTCCATTGAGACTGAAAGGACTAGACCGATGGCCACCTGTCTGGGCACGTGGAACCACGTGATTTACGTGTAAGCTCTCTATTAGGCTGTAAAAGGCCATATTACAGGCTTTGAAGGCCTGTGCACGTAGTTAGCAGCGTTCTTAGGGCCTGGCGCTCAGGAAAACGACTTAATACATCGTAGTCCATTGAGACTGAAAGGACTAGACCGATGGCCACCTGTCTGGGCACGTGGAACCACGTGATTTACGTGTAAGCTCTCTATTAGGCTGTAAAAGGCCATATTACAGGCTTTGAAGGCCTGTGCACGTAGTTAGCAGCGTTCTTAGGGCCTGGCGCTCAGGAAAACGACTTAATACATCGTAGTCCATTGAGACTGAAAGGACTAGACCGATGGCCACCTGTCTGGGCACGTGGAACCACGTGATTTACGTGTAAGCTCTCTATTAGGCTGTAAAAGGCCATATTACAGGCTTTGAAGGCCTGTGCACGTAGTTAGCAGCGTTCTTAGGGCCTGGCGCTCAGGAAAACGACTTAATACATCGTAGTCCATTGAGACTGAAAGGACTAGACCGATGGCCACCTGTCTGGGCACGTGGAACCACGTGATTTACGTGTAAGCTCTCTATTAGGCTGTAAAAGGCCATATTACAGGCTTTGAAGGCCTGTGCACGTAGTTAGCAGCGTTCTTAGGGCCTGGCGCTCAGGAAAACGACTTAATACATCGTAGTCCATTGAGACTGAAAGGACTAGACCGATGGCCACCTGTCTGGGCACGTGGAACCACGTGATTTACGTGTAAGCTCTCTATTAGGCTGTAAAAGGCCATATTACAGGCTTTGAAGGCCTGTGCACGTAGTTAGCAGCGTTCTTAGCGCCTGGCGCTCAGGAAAACGACTTAATACATCGTAGTCCATTGAGACTGAAAGGACTAGACCGATGGCCACCTGTCTGGGCACGTGGAACCACGTGATTTACGTGTAAGCTCTCTATTAGGCTGTAAAAGGCCATATTACAGGCTTTGAAGGCCTGTGCACGTAGTTAGCAGCGTTCTTAGGGCCTGGCGCTCAGGAAAACGACTTAATACATCGTAGTCCATTGAGACTGAAAGGACTAGACCGATGGCCACCTGTCTGGGCACGTGGAACCACGTGATTTACGTGTAAGCTCTCTATTAGGCTGTAAAAGGCCATATTACAGGCTTTGAAGGCCTGTGCACGTAGTTAGCAGCGTTCTTAGGGCCTGGCGCTCAGGAAAACGACTTAATACATCGTAGTCCATTGAGACTGAAAGGACTAGACCGATGGCCACCTGTCTGGGCACGTGGAACCACGTGATTTACGTGTAAGCTCTCTATTAGGCTGTAAAAGGCCATATTACAGGCTTTGAAGGCCTGTGCACGTAGTTAGCAGCGTTCTTAGCGCCTGGCGCTCAGGAAAACGACTTAATACATCGTAGTCCATTGAGACTGAAAGGACTAGACCGATGGCCACCTGTCTGGGCACGTGGAACCACGTGATTTACGTGTAAGCTCTCTATTAGGCTGTAAAAGGCCATATTACAGGCTTTGAAGGCCTGTGCACGTAGTTAGCAGCGTTCTTAGGGCCTGGCGCTCAGGAAAACGACTTAATACATCGTAGTCCATTGAGACTGAAAGGACTAGACCGATGGCCACCTGTCTGGGCACGTGGAACCACGTGATTTACGTGTAAGCTCTCTATTAGGCTGTAAAAGGCCATATTACAGGCTTTGAAGGCCTGTGCACGTAGTTAGCAGCGTTCTTAGGGCCTGGCGCTCAGGAAAACGACTTAATACATCGTAGTCCATTGAGACTGAAAGGACTAGACCGATGGCCACCTGTCTGGGCACGTGGAACCACGTGATTTACGTGTAAGCTCTCTATTAGGCTGTAAAAGGCCATATTACAGGCTTTGAAGGCCTGTGCACGTAGTTAGCAGCGTTCTTAGGGCCTGGCGCTCAGGAAAACGACTTAATACATCGTAGTCCATTGAGACTGAAAGGACTAGACCGATGGCCACCTGTCTGGGCACGTGGAACCACGTGATTTACGTGTAAGCTCTCTATTAGGCTGTAAAAGGCCATATTACAGGCTTTGAAGGCCTGTGCACGTAGTTAGCAGCGTTCTTAGGGCCTGGCGCTCAGGAAAACGACTTAATACATCGTAGTCCATTGAGACTGAAAGGACTAGACCGATGGCCACCTGTCTGGGCACGTGGAACCACGTGATTTACGTGTAAGCTCTCTATTAGGCTGTAAAAGGCCATATTACAGGCTTTGAAGGCCTGTGCACGTAGTTAGCAGCGTTCTTAGGGCCTGGCGCTCAGGAAAACGACTTAATACATCGTAGTCCATTGAGACTGAAAGGACTAGACCGATGGCCACCTGTCTGGGCACGTGGAACCACGTGATTTACGTGTAAGCTCCTTATTAGGCCGTAAAAGGCCATATTACAGGCTTTGAAGGCCTGTGCACGTAGTTAGCAGCGTTCTTAGGGCCTGGCGCTCAGGAAAACGACTTAATACATCGTAGTCCATTGAGACTGAAAGGACTAGACCGATGGCCACCTGTCTGGGCACGTGGAACCACGTGATTTACGTGTAAGCTCTCTATTAGGCTGTAAAAGGCCATATTACAGGCTTTGAAGGCCTGTGCACGTAGTTAGCAGCGTTCTTAGGGCCTGGCGCTCAGGAAAACGACTTAATACATCGTAGTCCATTGAGACTGAAAGGACTAGACCGATGGCCACCTGTCTGGGCACGTGGAACCACGTGATTTACGTGTAAGCTCTCTATTAGGCTGTAAAAGGCCATATTACAGGCTTTGAAGGCCTGTGCACGTAGTTAGCAGCGTTCTTAGGGCCTGGCGCTCAGGAAAACGACTTAATACATCGTAGTCCATTGAGACTGAAAGGACTAGACCGATGGCCACCTGTCTGGGCACGTGGAACCACGTGATTTACGTGTAAGCTCTCTATTAGGCTGTAAAAGGCCATATTACAGGCTTTGAAGGCCTGTGCACGTAGTTAGCAGCGTTCTTAGGGCCTGGCGCTCAGGAAAACGACTTAATACATCGTAGTCCATTGAGACTGAAAGGACTAGACCGATGGCCACCTGTCTGGGCACGTGGAACCACGTGATTTACGTGTAAGCTCCTTATTAGGCCGTAAAAGGCCATATTACAGGCTTTGAAGGCCTGTGCACGTAGTTAGCAGCGTTCTAAGGGCCTGGCGCTAAGGAAAACGACTTAATACATCGTAGTCCATTGAGACTGAAAGGACTAGACCGATGGCCACCTGTCTGGGCACGTGGAACCACGTGATTTACGTGTAAGCTCTCTATTAGGCTGTAAAAGGCCATATTACAGGCTTTGAAGGCCTGTGCACGTAGTTAGCAGCGTTCTTAGGGCCTGGCGCTCAGGAAAACGACTTAATACATCGTAGTCCATTGAGACTGAAAGGACTAGACCGATGGCCACCTGTCTGGGCACGTGGAACCACGTGATTTACGTGTAAGCTCTCTATTAGGCTGTAAAAGGCCATATTACAGGCTTTGAAGGCCTGTGCACGTAGTTAGCAGCGTTCTTAGGGCCTGGCGCTCAGGAAAACGACTTAATACATCGTAGTCCATTGAGACTGAAAGGACTAGACCGATGGCCACCTGTCTGGGCACGTGGAACCACGTGATTTACGTGTAAGCTCTCTATTAGGCTGTAAAAGGCCATATTACAGGCTTTGAAGGCCTGTGCACGTAGTTAGCAGCGTTCTTAGGGCCTGGCGCTAAGGAAAACGACTTAATACATCGTAGTCCATTGAGACTGAAAGGACTAGACCGATGGCCACCTGTCTGGGCACGTGGAACCACGTGATTTACGTGTAAGCTCTCTATTAGGCTGTAAAAGGCCATATTACAGGCTTTGAAGGCCTGTGCACGTAGTTAGCAGCGTTCTTAGGGCCTGGCGCTCAGGAAAACGACTTAATACATCGTAGTCCATTGAGACTGAAAGGACTAGACCGATGGCCACCTGTCTGGGCACGTGGAACCACGTGATTTACGTGTAAGCTCTCTATTAGGCTGTAAAAGGCCATATTACAGGCTTTGAAGGCCTGTGCACGTAGTTAGCAGCGTTCTTAGGGCCTGGCGCTCAGGAAAACGACTTAATACATCGTAGTCCATTGAGACTGAAAGGACTAGACCGATGGCCACCTGTCTGGGCACGTGGAACCACGTGATTTACGTGTAAGCTCTCTATTAGGCTGTAAAAGGCCATATTACAGGCTTTGAAGGCCTGTGCACGTAGTTAGCAGCGTTCTTAGGGCCTGGCGCTCAGGAAAACGACTTAATACATCGTAGTCCATTGAGACTGAAAGGACTAGACCGATGGCCACCTGTCTGGGCACGTGGAACCACGTGATTTACGTGTAAGCTCTCTATTAGGCTGTAAAAGGCCATATTACAGGCTTTGAAGGCCTGTGCACGTAGTTAGCAGCGTTCTTAGGCGCCTGGCGCTCAGGAAAACGACTTAATACATCGTAGTCCATTGAGACTGAAAGGACTAGACCGATGGCCACCTGTCTGGGCACGTGGAACCACGTGATTTACGTGTAAGCTCCTTATTAGGCCGTAAAAGGCCATATTACAGGCTTTGAAGGCCTGTGCACGTAGTTAGCAGCGTTCTTAAGGCCTGGCGCTAAGGAAAACGACTTAATACATCGTAGTCCATTGAGACTGAAAGGACTAGACCGATGGCCACCTGTCTGGGCACGTGGAACCACGTGATTTACGTGTAAGCTCCTTATTAGGCCGTAAAAGGCCATATTACAGGCTTTGAAGGCCTGTGCACGTAGTTAGCAGCGTTCTTAGGGCCTGGCGCTCAGGAAAACGACTTAATACATCGTAGTCCATTGAGACTGAAAGGACTAGACCGATGGCCACCTGTCTGGGCACGTGGAACCACGTGATTTACGTGTAAGCTCTCTATTAGGCTGTAAAAGGCCATATTACAGGCTTTGAAGGCCTGTGCACGTAGTTAGCAGCGTTCTTAGGGCCTGGCGCTCAGGAAAACGACTTAATACATCGTAGTCCATTGAGACTGAAAGGACTAGACCGATGGCCACCTGTCTGGGCACGTGGAACCACGTGATTTACGTGTAAGCTCTCTATTAGGCTGTAAAAGGCCATATTACAGGCTTTGAAGGCCTGTGCACGTAGTTAGCAGCGTTCTTAGGGCCTGGCGCTCAGGAAAACGACTTAATACATCGTAGTCCATTGAGACTGAAAGGACTAGACCGATGGCCACCTGTCTGGGCACGTGGAACCACGTGATTTACGTGTAAGCTCTCTATTAGGCTGTAAAAGGCCATATTACAGGCTTTGAAGGCCTGTGCACGTAGTTAGCAGCGTTCTTAGGGCCTGGCGCTCAGGAAAACGACTTAATACATCGTAGTCCATTGAGACTGAAAGGACTAGACCGATGGCCACCTGTCTGGGCACGTGGAACCACGTGATTTACGTGTAAGCTCTCTATTAGGCCTGTAAAAGGCCATATTACAGGCTTTGAAGGCCTGTGCACGTAGTTAGCAGCGTTCTTAGGGCCTGGCGCTCAGGAAAACGACTTAATACATCGTAGTCCATTGAGACTGAAAGGACTAGACCGATGGCCACCTGTCTGGGCACGTGGAACCACGTGATTTACGTGTAAGCTCTCTATTAGGCTGTAAAAGGCCATATTACAGGCTTTGAAGGCCTGTGCACGTAGTTAGCAGCGTTCTTAGGGCCTGGCGCTCAGGAAAACGACTTAATACATCGTAGTCCATTGAGACTGAAAGGACTAGACCGATGGCCACCTGTCTGGGCACGTGGAACCACGTGATTTACGTGTAAGCTCTCTATTAGGCTGTAAAAGGCCATATTACAGGCTTTGAAGGCCTGTGCACGTAGTTAGCAGCGTTCTTAGGGCCTGGCGCTCAGGAAAACGACTTAATACATCGTAGTCCATTGAGACTGAAAGGACTAGACCGATGGCCACCTGTCTGGGCACGTGGAACCACGTGATTTACGTGTAAGCTCTCTATTAGGCTGTAAAAGGCCATATTACAGGCTTTGAAGGCCTGTGCACGTAGTTAGCAGCGTTCTTAGGGCCTGGCGCTCAGGAAAACGACTTAATACATCGTAGTCCATTGAGACTGAAAGGACTAGACCGATGGCCACCTGTCTGGGCACGTGGAACCACGTGATTTACGTGTAAGCTCTCTATTAGGCTGTAAAAGGCCATATTACAGGCTTTGAAGGCCTGTGCACGTAGTTAGCAGCGTTCTTAGGGCCTGGCGCTCAGGGAAAACGACTTAATACATCGTAGTCCATTGAGACTGAAAGGACTAGACCGATGGCCACCTGTCTGGGCACGTGGAACCACGTGATTTACGTGTAAGCTCTCTATTAGGCTGTAAAAGGCCATATTACAGGCTTTGAAGGCCTGTGCACGTAGTTAGCAGCGTTCTTAGGCGCCTGGCGCTCAGGAAAACGACTTAATACATCGTAGTCCATGAGACTGAAAGGACTAGACCGATGGCCACCTGTCTGGGCACGTGGAACCACGTGATTTACGTGTAAGCTCCTTATTAGGCCGTAAAAGGCCATATTACAGGCTTTGAAGGCCTGTGCACGTAGTTTAGCAAGCGTTCTTAGGCCTGGCGCTAAGGAAAAACGACTTAATACATCGTAGTCCATTGAGACTGAAAGGACTAGACCGATGGCCACCTGTCTGGGCACGTGGAACCACGTGATTTACGTGTAAGCTCTCTATTAGGCCGTAAAAGGCCATATTACAGGCTTTGAAGGCCTGTGCACGTAGTTAGCAGCGTTTCTTAGGGCCTGGCGCTCAGGAAAACGACTTAATACATCGTAGTCCATTGAGACTGAAAGGACTAGACCGATGGCCACCTGTCTGGGCACGTGGAACCACGTGATTTACGTGTAAGCTCCTCTATTAGGCCGTAAAAGGCCATATTACAGGCTTTGAAGGCCTGTGCACGTAGTTAGCAGCGTTCTTTAGCGCCTGGCGCTCAGGAAAACGACTTAATACATCGTAGTCCATTGAGACTGAAAGGACTAGACCGATGGCACCTGTCTGGGCACGTGGAACCACGTGATTTACGTGTAAGCTCCTCTATTAGGCTGTAAAAGGCCATATTACAGGCTTTGAAGGCCTGTGCACGTAGTTAGCAGCGTTCTTAGGCCTGGCGCTCAGGAAAACGACTTAATACATCGTAGTCCATTGGACTGAAAGGACTAGACCGATGGCCACCTGTCTGGGCACGTGGAACCACGTGATTTACGGTAAGCTCTCTATTAGGCCGTTAAAAGGCCATATTACAGGCTTTGAAGGCCTGTGCACGTAGTTAGCAGCGTTCTTAGGGCCTGGCGCTCAGGAAAACGACTTAATACATCGTTAGTCCATTGAGACTGAAAGGACTAGACCGATGGCCACCTGTCTGGGCACGTGGAACCACGTGATTTACGTGTAAGCTCTCTATTAGGCTGTAAAAGGCCATAATTACAGGCTTTGAAGGCCTGTGCACGTAGTTAGCAGCGTTCTTAGGCCCTGGCGCTCAGGAAAACGGATTAATACATCGTAGTACCATTGAGACTGAAAGACTAGACCGATGGCCACCTGTCTGGCACGTGGAACCACGTGATTTACGTGTAAGCTCTCTATTAGGCTAAAAGGCCATATTACAGGCTTTGAAACCTGTGTGCACGTAGTTAGCAGCGTTCTTAGGGCCTGCGCTCAGGAAAACGACTTAATACATCGTAGTCCATTGAGACTGA
>JASGCC010000982.1:0-46828 GCA_030067915.1 Hydractinia echinata | reverse complement strand
TATGAAAATTTTTTAGAATTAATAATCAGTTTAATTTGTTCAGTAATCAAGAAATAACGTTTGTGACTGGTAAGTTCTATGTGAACATTTTTGTGGAACAGCTTCTTTCTGCCAGCCATTTTTATTCAAAATGAATCCCACTCAAAAATTATAATGCTTTCGCATTCTTTATTTCACATCAACTTTTCTAGAGAACAGCAATTCAATCTTCACTTGCCAAGCTCTGTTTTTGATTCTCATAATTTATGACCAATTTTTAAAAATGAAAGTAGAGATTAGGTGAATGTTATATCTAATATGCATACGATTTGGAACGTTCTCAGTGCATTATGTGATAGTTCCTTGAAACATGGTACAGATATACTATAGTTAATCATGAATTCACTTCTTTTTTTTCCACTCGACTCGACTGAGAAAGTTTGATTGCTCGTTGTGTGTGTGTGTGTTTTTTGTTGAATAGTACTGTGCTATATGTTTGTAAGAATTAACTTTACATTTTTTTCTTGATTTCTTGATTCGTAATGCATTTTTCGTACATTCTCCAATTCACTGATGTATCCTCGATCAATGTTTTTTTTTCTTCTATGCTGCATGAGTAATATTGTTTTCACAAACGCCCTTTGTCAGAGTGTTTTGAAGTTTTGAAAAGCACGTTGTGTTTTATTTTATTGAGTTGACCTGTTCGTTGAATTTTCAATTACGATTTTTACTATGGTTGTATCAGTTTCCAAAATTATGTTTTTTGTTTGAAATATTCCTGTGTATCATTTGAAGTCGTGATAATGTTGTAAAATTTGTGCACGTACTGTAAAAGTGGCTGAATCAAGGACTTCGGTAAAGATGCTGATATGAAGCTGAAAATGGAATATACAGCCTGTTGCATGTTTGATAAGAAGATATTAACTGGAATTTTTAAAGTTACTATTACATAGAACTATCTGAAAAATGTTAAAAGGCGAAACATAATACACATCTCGGAAAGATTATCACAAAATTTATTGGAGTATTATTCTCACGTTAAATGCCGCACATGTCGAATACAGCACTGTGCTGTTATTCTACAAACTATTTATCGTGCACTTTTCGTCAAATATAAAGTTCATTTCTACTTGGAATGAGGTGGAATAAGGTACAAGACACGTCCTTGTTCTTTACTTCATCAATCAATACCATTGTTGAATTCATTCAATAGTTCAACATGTATATTCCAATGCCATGACAATATAATAGCGATGGGAATTGCATCATCAAAACTGAGCAAGCAGACAAAATTATACAGTGCATTGGAACGCCGTGTCAATTCAATTACGAATGGCATCATTGAAAGAGAGTGACCGAACAACAAGCTTTTGTTTCATACGGCAGTCTACCCAACATCGAGGGAAAAAGCTTTGTCATTCCGGCGGCGACAACATAGGAAAGCGTGCCCCCTACCACAACACACCGCTGGATTGTAAATCGCTTGCGTGGTCGCACAAACTAAAGAATACACGGGGTGATGTTCTTTAAATAACTTATGATTCCTCCATTGTGATAAAAAAATTGTAATAAAATAATCACTTTAAAAAAAGGTTTTATATCTTCAAATATTGTCTTCAACATTCAATTTGCAATTTTGTTTGAGAAACGCGTCAAACAATATTTTGCCTTTTAACATCAACCCCCGTTAAAAAAGCTTTGTATGAATCCCATGCGGTCAATTTGGCAGATCCTTTCCATGTGGACCTATGAATCAGTTCAGGTGATTCCAGAGAAAGAAAATGGATTCAAGCAAAAAAGTAAGGAAAAATACCTATTTTTCTTCTTTTGTAATCTGGAAAAGTTAGTTCCAAAAACATGACAACGCAAAAAGGTTCAGCTTTGTTTAAATATCAATTTATCAGAAATGTCTTGAAAAAGGAAAAACTGGCGGCCAAAAAACGAAGGTCATGCAGCAAATTTTATCTCCAGTAAAGTGAATTGTCGTGTCAAGGGAAGGTTCAAAATGCCATTTTCATTTCATGAAAAATCGCCAAAATACTTATCGAACTAACACTTCTTGGAACATTTTCAAGTGGGTTTAGCTCTCCTTTTAGACCCTAAACCTGGGCTCCTGGATTTTCCTGCCCCTATATCAACTTATAAACCAGAAACACTGGATAATTACCAGTACAAATTACAAAACATTTTTAAACCATCAAAGATTCACTCACTCATCAAAATTTTTCACCTTCAATTTCAAATAACTAACTTCACCTGAAGCTCACAGTTTCCGATGAACACTAATGAATGTTCATTTTCTTTTTGTAGTTTTGCTCTTATTGAGGATTGCAAAAAAAGAGGGGAAATATTGGAGTCAAGAAGGCTCTGACACATAGTCGGGAAATTCACCTTGGTTGGTCGAGGGAAATACTTCAATTTCTAGGAAAGTCACAAGTTTTCGGAAATTTATTTGTTAAAAAGCTTTTTCTAGTTTTTTCGATGCGTTTTCACTGTTTGTTATTTTTCGATCTGCTAAGATTTCTGTTTTTAAATATATGGCATTTTCCATTCCCAAAATTTTTTATAAAAACGTTGATTGTCCATAACATATAAAATTTGCAACTTGTGGAACCAATTATTTCATGGATAAAATGCAAGAACTTCATATTTGTCACGGCCAGAGCCTTCTAGAATTTGAATCTTCTTCTTTCTAGGTGAAGAAGATTCTTTAACATGTTACATTCACGACCTTAGCCCTGTAAAAAAAAGCCAGATCTGGGAACACCGAATACTACAATTTCACAGTTCAGACAAACAAAATGTTCATCAAGGCGTGTCGTTCCGAATGGATTTGCAAGACAAACTGGAAAAGGCTACGGAGGAAAAAAGCCCAGTGAAGCTGAAAAACTTCAAGCGCAAGGCCAATTGGAAAGATAACTCGCAACAAGATATAGAGATCAATCGAAACACGAAAATAGAAGATAGTCAAGCTGGTTTCCCTCATAAAAAAATTAAACGAGATATTGCAAAACAGCTGAAGATTAAAAGTATCTTGGATAACAGCTATGATAGACAGGCAGTAACGGTGGTAGGATTTATCAACATCGCTTCCATGGCGACATCAGCAATGGATGTGAATGGTGACGCCAAAAGAACAGATGTCTTTATTAATGATGACTCTGGTATCATTTTGCTTTCGTTGTGGAACGAGAAGGGCAACAACTTAAAGAGTGGCGTCTATGAAATCCAAAATGCAGTTGTGCGTGAGCTGTCGAATACTTCCACTTTTTTTCCTAACAACCACCAATGAAACATCCTTGACTCCGTCAAAACACACTGTGAAAAAGATGCCGTCTCCATTTGAGCTCAAAACAAAAGTCAAATTTCGTATAAAGACTGTTGTCATCAGCCACAAGAATTTGAAGTGCCCTCTGTGCTTTGCATCAGTTGATGAGAAAACATCAGGAAATGATTTTTTTCAGTGTAGCAAGTGTAAAGCGTCGTGCAAGCACTCTTCTCTTCCAATTCATTTCACTATCAAGATCATAACTGAGGAAGGTCAGGAAGTGGTTATGTATATGCCACAGCTGTATCAATATCTAAAAAGCAAAGGTGAAACGTGTTTTGATGATGAGGACAAGATTTGTCGAATTCTTCTCATGGATGAACTGACAACACTGATGATGAACCATCGAAACATCATTCTTGACTTATAAACTTTTTGGTGATTTCCAATAAACGATAAGAGTATTCTTGACTTATAACTTTTTTATGAGCTCTTGATGTATTATTGTACATGTTTTGTTAGATTTTTAGATTTTTTACTACTTCTCAACAAAAGTTGACAATTATCGCTACTACTTACCTTCAGTTCCCATGTGTTTCTGTTTTCAAACTGCTTTTTCATTCGATTTTATTACACCCAACCATGAAAATGAAATTTGAAGCTATTATCTGAGGGCAATTCGAATCACGCCTGACACCATTATGTAATGGTCTATCAACTTTCGTGGTAAAGCGTTGCGCGCGGGCTTGACACAGGGGAGCTGGGAACAGTCGCGCAGTATTATTCAGTTCGAGGCTTGCTGATGCCATTAGATCAAAGAAACGCACTAACTTCGGGGTCGATGAATTTGGCTACGTTGTCTCTCTTAATTTAGGATAGCGTATCCGTAAATCGTTTCTCTATGCTCGCATGGTCTACCTAGCTTATCCATCGACTGTTTCTCTGCGTACTTGTAGTGTAGTGCACGGGGCTTGATACCGGGCGTTGAAAACGACAACAATCTTGCAGCTTATTCAGTTCAAAGTTTTCTGATGCGCATGATTTGACGAAGTAGCACTGAAAAATAACGAGAGTGAAAAGACCAGAGGAACGCGGTCGGTAATTCTAGTATCAACTCTGGTGGGAAAGCACCGTACGAACCTCGCTTCAAATAGAGACTGGGGATGACAACAACATGATTATCGCTGACAGCAAATTCGTATATTTACATCAGAACACTCAGTGATATGAAGCGTGAAAAATTTAATAAGACGTAATATACCTAGAGGAACGCAGTAAATGGGGATCTGGAACAGATTTCTGGCTATTTTAGGAATTTCGGGATAGATAGAATTGCGGTTTGGAAAAAAAGCGTGCGTTTTAATTTCATTCTTGACTATTGCACACTCTATTACGCGCTCTACGCGAAAATGGGAAGAGACAACAAATAAAATATGTGTGGTGTGTTCTGTTGACGTTTTCATAAATCACAACCCAAACAGCTCTGGGAACGAGATTGCATACAGGATATGCCAATCAGTAATATATACATACTGTCATAAAAAGGGTCCTGATGCTAAAAATTAGTAAAAACATCCCAGAAGCGTGACACACGGATTGATTGTATTGTCATCCCGGCTTGCAACACACAACATTGTGACAAACTATTTTTAGCTTTATCCTAGAACGTAGGTATCGGCAGTCTTCCGAAACGTGAAATATGAAATGACTTCACAACGCCTTTTTGAATAGAAGTGTATTCGTTGTTATGACCAGAAAACCATCCGGTAGCCTTCATTAATCATCATGATGTACCTTCAAATGAGAAAACAAGTATTAAAGCATATTTTTCACAAATAAAAAAAAAATGCAAGTTCATGTCAACCTCGTTCCCATGTGGTTTCAGTTCTTCCCTGGTGAGGATGTTTTTTACCTTACTCTTTAATGAGAGGAATTTTTTTTCGAATTTCGCCATTTTGGATATTTCTTCATGGATGTCTACCCAACTTCGGGCTAAAATACCTAAGAAGATTAATTCTCTATATTTCGACTGCACCCATTAACCCTTTCCTGCTCTCTGTAGCTCCAGAGCAATAAATCAACTGTGCAAAGCACGCAGCGCCTTGCACTGCCCCGGTGTGGAGGAGAACGGCCAAACTGGACAGCGTTTTAAAGACATCAAATTACCTATCGAATGGGCCTAAAATCAGCTCTTAGGTGTTGCTAGTTGCGGAGATATTTGCGATTGAAAATGAGAATTTTCGCTCAAAAAATTAGAAATTTTAAATTAATTCCGCCTCTGAAAGGGTAAAAATTCGGAGAAGTCGTGCATGCATGGATGAAGTTGAAAATCCGAAATCTTTCAGCCTGCAAGGGCTTTTCATTACTTTTTACTTGCAGAATAAATTGCTGTGGATATTTAAAAATTAATCGTGAGTGAGACCAGGTTGGCCGATTAGTGCAGGTAAATCTTGTTGCAGATACGGGGGGAAGACAAAATATGACTTTCTCACAACTGATTGAATATTTAGCACTGTACTTTAGAAGTACATTCCTAAATTTTCTGGGCTGGATAAAGCATTTGATCACAAACCTAGGACATGTTTTATCTATCTGACTTTTTTTCATGTCTCCGAAAATGGCAAAATTTAGGACCCCAGGATTATGTAATAGTGAAAAAGATTTTTGGTTTTATTTCACCAAACAGGTGTTTAAACATATCATATTAAGTTTCAAGTGATTATTTCAATTTGTACTGAAGCTATAGGACTTTCAATGTAAATGGAAAGCATGTTTTTCAAACCAAAATTGCTGCAGGGACTAATCAGTTTGGGATTATAATGAAATGATAAAGTCTTGATGATGTACCATAGTGCTAAGCCGTTCAATTTGTCTTACTGCTAATTGAATCTTAATTAATTACCTGTAGTACTGAGAATATATGAACTACTTTGTCTTGATTCTATGGAGTACAAACATTTTGCGCAAGAAAACAAGTTGTTGCTCAGCGCGAAAATTTCCATCCTCTGTGTAGGATATTTGTCTCAAACTTTAAAGCTTACCTCCTGCGAAAAAACAAGTTGGCTTCATATGAAAGAGCTTAAAAAGTTGTCTATAAATCTTTTCATTTTTTTTAAAAATTTTGATCGGTTCTTAAGATTTTTGACTTAGAAGTTTTGATAATTATGCTAATTAATGCATGAGATCATGTATTAGGAAGATTGGTGAGACAAATTTTTTTGCTCTTATCCAGTTTGATATTTAGAACATATTTACATGAATATTAATACTTAGTTACCCTGATTTTCATTCATACCAGCAATTGTTTCCGAGAATCTAATCGACGATGTCATAATTCCTCATAATTAACTAAGTTTATCTTGTGAGAATTTTTAATTATACATATTTCAGAAGTATTCCTTGTGAAATTTTTCTGATGAAAGCGGAAGCTTTTACAAAGAACTCCTCCATATTTCATTTGGCCTACAATCCCGTACATTAAATATTAAAACTTTCTTTTTTCCCCCCTTTCCCAGTTTCAATGTTAAAGGCAAAATATTCACACTCATCAACATTAAAACTAGTGTAGAGGGGTTCATAAATGAAAAATGAGCTTTAGTTGAAAAAGTTCCATTTATTATGTCCTGGGTTGTAGAATAATTAGAAACGCACAGTTTTTCAATGCTCTTTATCTAGGAACAAGCTCATTGCGTATTAGATACCTGCTACGCTGTCGTAAATATAAAGTAAATTCATTCGTTTAATGTAGCGTACTCCTTTAAAGAAACGGATTCACCAGCCTAAAAATAATCGATTGGAAATTTTTAAACGTCACCCTGATGATTTACATATTCAGAAATTTTACGTATTGCTTCATTTACGAATATTGAACGGTTTGGCAAGAATTTTTTTTTCGCAAAAAAGATTAACATTAAAACCTATCAATTTATTAAATCTGACAAAAGATTAGATTTTTCAGTATCAATCAAGCTTTATATATATTATAGATAAACAAGGAAATTATCATTCGCACGTAAAATCAATTTTAAGATTATTTAACTGAAAAAGACATATTTTTAGCTGGAATTTAATAAATTCGCAGAATTGGCAAAAAAACTTGAACGCATGAACTGACATTAAGACTAGGTCTACTAAAATTAACTCTCACGTTAACTCCCTTCAATAAAACGGAAAAAACGCACAACCATTTTGTGTATACACTTTAGGTAGTCTTAAAATAATGCTTCATTTCAGGACCATGAGGGGTCTACCTACAATCTTGGACAAAAATATTGAGACGAAGGCAGTTGTTTCCTCATTTTTCAAATATGGACAAAAGTGTGAAACAGTCAATGCGCAACCGGCAGGCTGCAAAGTTGCTACTTTTAACATACACGTAGGCCAGGAAGACAGAGTTGAAAAGTTGCTAGTCACATTCGAAGGCCCCAAAATTTGTGGAAGATGGCTATGGTGAAGTCAGCAACAATTAGCACATTTTAATTGTTTAGACTTAGGCAAATAGTTCGCTTCTAAGTCCGCTCTGAACATTGACAAGTTCAAAATGTGTAAATCTAATAAAAAAATAGTCTACGCAATTACTTGTGGTGATAAACGTGGAAAGTAGTTATCTTCTCTGAACATATTTAGACCAAGATCACTACTGTAAAGTCAGCTTTATAGCGATTATAATGCCTTTCAACTTCTTAACCCATTTTACTTATACTCTGTGCATATATAGTAAAAAGGATCCGCGACAAAGAGTTAAAAAGTTAGTTAACTTAGATCGACACGAAATTCAACGGGACAAAAAGAAGAAAAATATTTTTTTTTGTACTTCAGTCATTAGTAGGTAAGTAACGGGAAGTTTTAACGTCTTTGGAGATTCCATTCTAAGGGTTGACTATTCTTCTCTTCCGACGGTAATTAAGCTACATTACACGCTAAAGATACGTATAGCATTGGTCTAACTTGCTTGCCTGCCACAGAAGCCAATTGACAGTTAGTAGATGGCTCCAAATGGGCTGACAACACCACACATAAGGTATATCTCTGCCTCTGCATCTCAGTCACATACAATCCTTGTATTAATATCCTTCGAAACCATAGAATTCTTAATAAATAATTAACTTGGATATTTCCTAGCCCTATGTTGCAAATAATTAGATAACTTGCGACACAATAGTAAAAAGAAATAACTTACAATTTTCTTTCCTCTAGGGTAAAATGTATAAAGTTCAAGAAACGTCTTTTCAAAAAGTAATTAGATACAATATTTTTAATACGGCAGTAAGCACAAAGGAGGTTAGTTTCAATAACAAAGATTTGTCATCGTATCAAAAACTAAATTCAGATGATCGTAATTTACATCGAAATTTATGTTTCAGTTTGAACTTTTGATAAAGATTTTTGCTTTATAGCGGTGTTAGACAAGTTTGTCCTTTAGCAAGCAATTTTACTGTCACTTAGACACACATATATACATTGATGGTCACTGTTTATGTAATGAATTAATTAATCACAATGTTTTCCTTTTAGAAAATTGTAATTCACTGCCGGTATGAAAATAGCTGCCGTGTTTTTGGTAACGTGTTTAGTTGGGTGGCAAATCAGGGCGAAAACGCTTTACGACGAGCTCGCAAAAGACATAGAAGAAGGTATGGTTTTATTATTTGATATTCTAGTGTGTGGACATAAAACATAGTACTACCTAACAATTATTTGAAACGCAATACGTGATTTTATCGCGATGGGGCAACTGGACTTTGGACCCCCATTGTCGGTAGCTAAATCTATAAAAAGTGCTAGAATGTAGAAGCTCTTTTGAGAGATATGCAACTTTTATTGGAATGCTTTTACTGATGTGTCAACCTCTCAGGTCTTGTTTTGTAGCAAAATTATATGAAGTTCCAGTACATGCTAAATTCATGGCGGTTCAAAAATTCGCAAATTATACCACAATATAGGTCTAAGGGCCAGAGTTAAATACTAGTGCCCGAACGTAAGCAAAAAATACCAAGATGATAAATCTCTCAAAAACTGCCTTTTCTTTTCAGCTTTTCGCTACTGAAATGGAGGGTTCAAAGTCCAGGTTGACCCACCGCGATAGAATATTAAAAATAATATCCTAATTCCAAAATCGTGTCATTCTAATTTGTAGCAGTATATATTCAAAGCAATTTGTTATTAAATGTACCGCTCATTTAAGAAACACATAGATCTTATATTTTACCCCACTTTCTCTGAATCAAACAGGGAGATAGGGTTGATCATTTCATGCTCCCATGTACTGTAAATAAAATATAATTAAGGGATTATCGTGGGTATGAAGGTATGATACACGAAATCAAAGTTTCAGTTGAGCGAAAGAAGTAAAATGTTAAGATTTCTGCCAATTTATAATACCTTTTTTATGCCGTGAAATTATTAATTTCTTCAGAATATAAGAAATATTTATTTTGTTCATCGCCAAAGCCTTATTAAATGTGAACAACTTTAACCCTTAGACTCCGAAGTCCAAGGGTTAAAGTTGTTCATAACAAATTAAAACTATGCCTATTGTCGTCACAACAAGGCCGAGACACCGACACGTCACGTATTAGCCGTAACTTGCGATCACTCAACATTGAGATGTCAAAACGTCCACGAGACTTTACTTTCCTACCCGGTCGTACCCAACCTTTTTATCGGACCGATAGCAGGTGGTAAAAAATAGCCCTCACTAGTCGATTTATAAACATAGATATTTCGTTTTTTCGACTAGTTTGGAGCCGAAGGTTTTAACTGTGAAAAAATAAATAAACAAAAGTTTTTCACGCCCACAAATTTGCGTCATTAATTTGCACTGTTATTCGTGAAATCTTAGCTGCAAACGTGGAGACCTTCTGCGTGGGATGACAATTTTAATTAGCTATATTGTTCGCTAATAGCTGCAACCCACAAGGCGATTTACAGCGCCTTAGGTACGCAAACATAAAAAAAGTCGGTAATTAGAAATTGATAATAAAACTAATTATAGTTTTCTTGAATCCACAAGACGCAGCCCTGTCAATCAAAGAAACATTTCAGCGGCAATGCATTGCTAACAGAGCTACAGGAATTCGTCAGTAATCAATTGTTTTTATCCTCACTAGCTTGCGGCTGTCTTTAAAGTGTTATATTTTAACTTATAAAATAATCACAATTTTTTATATGCATTTTTTTATGCATTTAATTCAACATTAGGGATCTTAGATTTTTGTGAAAATTCAGAGATTTGACAGCAAAAAGGACTTTATATTCAGGTACTCGTCAAATCTATCTAGAAAAAAATACATATACTTATCATATAAATCACCGACTTGTGGCTATCATTTCCAACGGTTATTTCGATTTCCCGAGAATAAGCCCAAGGGCTTATATATATTTTTTGTGGGGAAGGAGGGTTTATATTGGGAGATGATAAATTAGGAAATAGGGGGGCTTATTTTGGGTGGGAGAATAGGGGCGTGTCAAACAAAAGTACCTTGACCAATACTGTATTTAGTTACAAAAGTTTACCCGATAGGACATTATTGTCCAAAGTAACACGTTGTTCATATATACGGTGCAGATTTAGTATATGACATTTTCTCATAATAAAAAATTTCTTTTGATGCTCTTTTCTTTTTCTTTTTTGAATAAAAAAAATGATTAACCTTCAAAAATCAAAACCACGAGCAACCATTTACCGTTTCATGGGCTTTGGAATTTTCGACAAATGCTATGGCCGGGATCATTTATCACACAACGCAGCCACATGCAACAATATAAACAACTTTCCTCAGCATAAGAAAATAGCAACCAATCGCCACACATACACCTTTTTAGAACTACAAAGGGTCAAAGTACACGTTTTTTTAATAGGAACCAGTTAGGTCTAACGTGACACTGCTTGTTTTTATGTTTCGAGACTTTTCAGCCTGATTTATACTTATTTTGTTCTTAATAGTAAAAATACAACTTCGCAATTTAGTCTTTTCTGTTATGTTTGTTATGTGATGTTTGTTTTTGCTCGAGCTCTATTATTGTGAACAATCGAGCCAGAGAAAAGAAATGGCCTCAAGCAATCGTTAGCTTGAGACAGAATTGCAAGAGAATTATATCCTTGATTGTTTTTATTTAAAATTTAAAAATTTAAATTCAAACTAGAGTTATGCAAACAGTAATTTTAGCCTGATTTTGTACTTATTGTTCGGGAAAATCCGAGGCTCGTTTTTTTGTAAACACTGTTCTTATAAAACAACTTGTATTAACGCAAATAAAACATTAAATTTCGAAACATTGAACCTTTTTTATTCTGTGAATAATTTCTTCAAATTTAAAAAAATAAGAGAAAAGAAACGTCTACTATGGTGAAGATCACAGTCAACCGGCCAGCTCGCTTGATATAAACGCCTCTCAAATACATATTTTGCAGGTGGAGGCGTGCGAGTTAGGAAGTTTAAGTCCCAAAATGAAATAATATTGCATTGGTAACGATATTCCAAATTAGTACCGCACATTCAAGTGTCAAGTGTTTTGTTTATTCTTTTGTTTATTTTTGATTTACAACTTTTGTGCTGAAACTGTATTTACTCTCTACTGAGCAAAATAAATTGTTCAAATTTTAATTACACCGATACAAGTATTACTGATATTGCGTTCTGTCAAGGGATTTTGCTAGATAGTAACCTTCTATATCAATTTTGTTTTGATTTTCATCCCATTTATCAACGTCTTTTATAATCCTGAATCATCTCGATTAAGTTTTGCTGTTCTATTTGATTTGCTCAGCCCTCCCCTTTGCAACGTATTACAATGCTACATAAAATACCTGCCTAATGGACTGCCCACATGGAAGCGACCTGAGCCTGTTTGCCGGTTGCCACCTCTAATCTTCTAAAAAACACTTCATAAAAGAGATGTGTGTTTACAAAAGAAACGCATCAGCTCGATTCAATGATTTCTTACCCTATTTAGGCAGTTATCTTGTTACTGATATAAACGCATTTCACTTGAACCGTCCAATTTGAACAGTGGGCATGCGGCAAATTTACAATATACAATATGCATATATCAAGTAGGGTGAAGATTGGTACTGCAATTAAGTCAGTCAAGCAATCCTGGCTAGTTTAATCTACTGATACAGGCTAGAAATCCTGTATATTTTTTAAGGTTAAAAATAACATTGAACAAAAAACCAGTCTGTGCTTGATAACAAAGAGAAAAGAATCTAGATATTAGCTAATCCCTCAGACATTAAAAACATATTAAACAGACATTTCGTGTTATACTGATATAAAATAAAAGGTAATTATGGTGAAGCTTAGACCCATGAGTCATTTCGAGAAGGTCTACCGCTGACACAAATACGTATGCGTTACCAATATACTACAACATATATGATAAATGCAAAAATACTTATTTTAATAAGAACCGAAGTAAAATATCACATTATTTTAAAAAAATTGCACCTCCGGGATTCGAACGAGCATTATATTACATCATTGCATCTGAGTGCAACGAGCTAAGCAACTGGGCCATTTCGATAGAACTTATATGTAAATATTTAAAATTCATCATTATATTTATAAACAATACAAGATGAAGGTGAAGTTGCAAACTTTTTCAGTCTTTTTCGACCGGGATTTTGGTACTGAAAATACATAACGTCAATTGGTGGTGGAATAGAGCTAATGGTAAATTAATCTTAAGATTAAATAAGGTTAGTACTCAATTCGTTCTGTATGGCATTTTTCATTTCCATTTTAGATGACTTAAGTAGTTTGTTGCACAGCATCCAAGATGACGTGAAGGAGATCAAACTTGACGTAACATCAAATGGTTAGTCTTTTGCTTCAAAGTGCTGCTCATTATCTGTATATATATTTTAGGAATTTAAGTAAGATTTGCATAAGCAAAAATCTTATTTTTTGACGCCAATAAAACTGCTACATATAATATTTTTTTAGCAATTGAACCTTTATTTATTGATTTTATTTGATGAAAAAACCTTACGTTCTCTTCACGTTTTCTTTTATTTAGACAATGAAAATGCTCCTGATATAAACAATGAGTATTGGATAAACAAGCAAAATGGCAAGTATACTAAAATACATGAAACGCCTTTTTGAATGAGATAAAAACAAATATTTGTGGTCACTTGATGGGCAATTCTGACGATTGAGTAGACTTAAATCATAGGGGGTATTTTGCAACATAGAAAAGATTAGCGTTGTATCAATTTTTATGTCCTTTTATGGTTAAATTTCTATTTTAAGTGGGTCAATATTACAACCTCAGGAAAATCTGTTCTGTTCTGGATTTTTGATGCAAAATTTTCAATATAAATGAATTAATATATTCAAAGGATTCCACATGCAAAAATAACTTCCTTGCTGAATTTAAATCAGCACTATTTCGGGAACAAAAACTCCGCGTTGCAACGAACTCGAACTTAATAAACAAAACCTCCGCTTGCAGGTTACATGCACAAAGAAGAGAAATTTAATGGAGACAAAGATGACGACGATGACGATAGTGACGACGAAGTGACAAGAGACGTTGGTGTACATATTAAACCGTGGCCAAAAACAACCAGTGGTGAATTAATCATACCGTACGTGATTAATAGTTCAAGTAAGATGTTGTGTTAACTACTTTTAAGTCGAAGTCAGATTCTTTGACAATATTTACGCGCGTCAAGTTAATTTAGGTATTCTTGCTGGCTGTAATATGCCAGAAATATCTCTATAGAAGGACAGAGACTTTAAAGAACGTATTCAGGACAAAGTATAACCAATCGGAATTTGATTTAATCAATATGAAATAAGGTGTTTAAGTATGTGTGAGATAAATAACTTTAAAGCCTCCATAAATAAGCTGATTCGATGCTTTGAAATGCACCAGATACTTCTTTAAATTGATTTATAGAAGGCATATTCTTAAAATGCGAAAAGGTTGCTTAAGATTTTTTATTCTCATGTTTTTTTTCTTATGTTTTTTCATTAAGTTGCACCGGGAACGCTGAAATTCAAAAGAATTTTAAAATTCATTGCTCAAATGAATAATCTAATGACATGTAATGAGAACGAATGGAAACAACGAACAACAGAGACTGAATATGTTTCGTTTACTAACTCCACTGGGTAAAGTTATTTTAACTTACCATGTTATTTTTATTTGTTTGTGTGTTATCCACTTAACTTGCTTTATTTGCAGTCCTTACCGTCGTAATAAAGTTCAGGGATGCACTGAATAAACTTTGTCGTATTTAGGGCCAAAATCATTTCTGAGCAAATTGAAGTACTTTAGTTCGATCCACGTTTGGCATTGCGTTACATTGTAAAATATTTTGCAAGGTACATTGGGAAATTTAAAATCTTGCCATTTTTCGCCACTTAATGCCATTAGTCATATTAACCCGCTCGCTGTCTCTGTGTGTAAGCCAAAGATAGTAGCTGTAAGGGGAGAGTTTCTGTGTATTTTTGGAAGGCTATACTACTAGTTAGTCAAAAAGTCAAAATTAATCTTTTATTTCAATGTCCAATCAGAATTCTAAAGTGTACAATGAAATATTTTTTTTCAGTTGTTCAAGCTATGTGGGAAAAGTATTTGCTCCACAACCGCAGCCGATACATTTAGCTGATGGATGTGTGCTAAATAACGATGGTATTTATCGCATTTTAATTTCGTGCTTTTTAATATTTTTAATTTAAAAAAGTTAACGTAATGAGATTTTGCGATGTTAAATTAGAATTGCCTTAATCTTGAAAGTTGCTAAACTTGGCAATTCCTGATTATGTTTTTTAAGGTACTGTATTGCATGAAATGATGCATACCATGGGTTTCTATCATGAACATCAGAGAAGTGATCGAGATAGTTACATCAAAATTAAAAAACAAAATATACAAAAAGGTAAGCAAGTTATAATTTATAAAGATTATGGTGTAATGTTGATACGTGTATATGCTGACACTGTTTAATATGTACTTAGCCATGACAAATATGTCATGGCTAAGTAAAGAGAAATCTATTTACATTCTGAAATGATAACTAACAAAGACGCAGATTTCAGTCCTCACCTTCGGCACACTTTGACTGTTGTATCGTCGGTCCATTTAAAGTCCCCTTGTGTGGGATTAGTTGAAATTAGTCCCTACGGCTTTAAACGCAATAGACTAATTGAGTATTTCAAGTAATTGAGGATATGTTAAATTTAGAAATAAATGCACGTGAAATATACTACATGAATTAAAAATTTGACAAATATATAAATATAACTGGTGCCTTAATTCCATATGCAGAGTTAAAACAAAACATCAAATTTATGCTGCATCATATTTCTTCAAATGCTTTGTTTTTTTTTAATAGATTTTTCTTTGCATTGATTTTCAAAGCCATTGCTTCAGCTTCTTTGGTGATATCAACTACGTTTACTATCTTACAAACATCCAAAACGAGAGAGTTACTTTTAAAATTAAGTTTCTTGCCAAAAACAACAACAATAAACGAACAATCAAACCAATCAACAAACAAAAACAACAAAAAACTTTAATTGTGTACAATAGTCCAGTTTAGCATTGTGAAGAAATTGCTGATTTGTTGCTGATTACAATCAGAATTAGTGATTGGTTCGAGACGCGCCGGTGGTCACAACAAATGCGGTAAAAATACAGCGCAGCAAAAGATGTGTGCATCCTTTAGCACGAAATTGACTCGGCGGCGACGGCGTATTGTTAATATAAGTAAAGAAGGCTGTATCGAAGTGATTACATATCGTGTTTTTTTTATCTATCATAGGTGCTGATGGTAATTTTGACAAATTAGAGACACAATCATTTAACGCAGTAAGTCGCATTTTTATTTTTTACACAATTGCTATAAGAATAAAGAAAAACATTGAACCTCTGTTTCGCCACTGTCTATCATTTTCTTAATTATTTAAAAAAATACATAGCTATATATTTGTGAAGCAGTTGCGGTACATAGCCAGAACCCACTTAACCAGGACGTGTTGACAGGTTGAATTATGTTATGTCTTGCTGAAAAGTAACGGTGAAAAACATTTTTTAAATATTCTTTTCTTATTAACCACTTGTTTTATTCTTCTTTTTATTGTTTTTATGTATTTAAAACATTTGGTACGGAAATTATCCCTACCGCCCCACAATATATGTTTTATACCACTGCTTTTTCTACCATTTACTTTTTGAGAAGCAAGACTTGAGAATTATACTCAAAATTATGTAATAATTATACTGTAAGTAATTTAAAGCTAACATTATTGAATATGAATATAGAGTGAGGTAGATATGTTAGACCTGACGTGAAAGAGACAACGTAACATTGATCGCTCCTTTATCAAGGTTTTTAGGCCTCAGAATCTAGGAAGTAAAATTATGAAGTTTTACGCAACTTCCGCTGTAGCTGAGCATCTTACATAACTGATTAGTCTTGACAGAAAATTTTCAAATGCGTAAAAGAGCAAACATCCACTGATTTTCCGTTGAAAAAATTGGTTTAGAAGCTTATAATTTAAATAACAAGTCTTTGCTGTCCCGCTATAATAAGGGCAGTTACATATAATACCATCGATAATTTGGGATATAAGTGCTGAAAGATGTATATTGTATAAGGAAAAACTAGTGATCTTTTTCTTGCAACAAGCGACTGAGATTATTTTCAAACGAGAACGGAACATCGTGACTAGAATAGAAATAAATCCTAAAAGTGGAACTAAGCGAGCACATGCGCACGACGGAATATTATTATATGGAGTACATTATGTTATATTTCTGTTGTTTTTTTATTGTAGTAACTTTTTTTTCTCCCTCAGCCATATGATTATGGATCAGTAATGCATTATGGGCGAACATATTTCTCACGGAACAGTAAGGACACAATAACACCATTAAAAAATGGAGTACACATTGGGCAACGCGACGGACCATCGGCAATCGATATACTGCAAATCAATACATTCTACAATTGTTTGGCTTCTAAAACAACACCTTCTACAAGTACTATAACCATCACAACACCAAAAATAACATCTGCTGCCACCTCTGCAACACCAAAGACAACATCTGCTGAAACTACTTCGACTTCAAAATCAACAACTACTACAACCACAACAACTGCAAAAACAATTTTTCCTTCAACTGCAGTTGTTTTGGAAAGTAAGTGATCGCATACATTCAAAGTTTTACAAAGACTGGTACGATAAAATAGAATTTATAAATTTTTAATTTAGATTGTGATTACGAAAATATCCGCTGGCGGAGATGTAGACTATACCAATTTCGGAGAATTGTTAAACAGAGTAACAGTAAGTGCTCATTTGTGTCTCTGTTTAAAAAAATATCCAACTAAATTTAAAAGTAAACTCTGCAGATATTGCGATTCTTCAGGCTCCTATCTAGAGTGCTCCAGTGTCTTGAAAGCCTGACGATCGGTCGATGGATATTTAAACCTTCCACTACCAAGTTACTTTTCTTATTGTAACTCCTAGCATACTTAAACAGGGCTAGAAATTGGAAACTTTTTATTTGGCAACTTTTTATAGAGGATTCTTGACATCCCTTGAGCATTGTTTTCAATCACATTCTGTATCTTCCCAAAACATAAAAGGGTTGTGTCGCTGGAACCATTTGGCAAACGAATTTAGATTCAATCGACGGTCAGGAAAGAAAAAATCTTTTCTGAACATAATGATGATGTTGCAGCAAAATTGCTTGCATCGGTAAAGTGTTAACACCACTAATCGTTTTTTTTAATGCTATACTATATCCCTGTCAAATTTTATCGACATACGTTAAGATATTCAAATGCTATTTTAGGTTTTATAATCCACCTTCTCCCGCCTTACCATATTTTATATAAAAAAGCTTATTATGAATAGGGCTTAAATAAAAATATATTTTTCTTGATAACTAGCAAAATTTGCAATTCAATGTTAATTTTATTTTTTATAATTCCTTATATGGTGCCTTGGAAGTAGCATACAATGTTATTTTCTCTTTAAAGATTGATATGGAGTACCAATTGGTGTTTCGTGTGTTTCTTGTTTTCTTCTGCATAGTTAATTTAATTAGTTAACAGGTTAGCTAGAATCTAAACGCCTTGAGTAACTTCTTCGTAGGTTACGTAACTTACTCACCCTCCTCAAGGTGTATAAAGTATGCCAGATCTTCGCGTGCATGGTGGGGAAGAAGAGGAAGAAGAACATGTGTAAAAAGAAGACCTAGAAGTGGAAGGGTTCTTTTGTACACGTTTGTTAAAGGATCAAATTTTGCAGCGTTAAACTGCACATGCACGCGGGGAGAATGCAGTGATAAAAAGTACTGCGTTTCATTTTCGTATCGACGACGTGGCGTACAAAAACCACCAATAACATCGGTGGAAGTTGCCTTGAGAGCACATTGTTTCAAAATGGTCGATTATCAACGTGTTTTTGTTACCATTGACTTGAAGCAGACTACAGAGTTTAAGACACATCATGTGGAGTTCCATTCCTATTGTGCAAGGTTTTTCGCGGTAAGTAAACGGAGTAGACATTCTTGTGGCTCAAAATTTTAACTTAAGCATTCAAATATAAAAAAGAATACCTTACCGTTTATAAAACACGGACACTAAAAACAGTAGAAAAACTTTGCGGTGGTACAATCAGATATAAACTCGGTGGCAGCAAAAAAAAAACTTCCCCTTTTGCTGAACAAATGCAGTGTTCTGATTTCGACTTTCAAAAATTTCGTGACCGGAGAAAAAAGGTCACCCCCCTTCCTAAGTTACTTCATGACTACACAAAAACACCCAAAAAACATACTCATAAAATCATCAAATTCAAGATATTGCCACCATAAATGCTTGTAGGGCAAAAATCTCATGAGCTTTCTTGTTAGCGCGTGCCGACTTGGACAAAATGAGAGGTTTTGTCTAAGTGCGCATGCGCTAATAAAAGACTAGTGAATTTTTTGCGCCATAGCGGAAGTTGCGGTCGAACGAAAACGAGCCTTTTCCCTGAAACGGTTTAAATTGAACTTTTAATAATAAGTGAATAAACAAAGAAATAAGAGTGAACTGTTTACTGTCATCCCCTACAACCGTTATGCGAATAAAAATTATATATTAAACAATTGTGTAGTGCGGACATATTTTACCAATTTACTTCAGCTATATCTTTTTAATTCATCAGTCTTAATATTGAACCACTATATTGTACCATATGTATTTTATTTTCCATTAAATTTCCTATTAAATGATACGCTCGTAGCTGTACAAAATCTTTGATAAACAACTTTACTTGCAGGCTGGCATTAAAGCAATAAAAGGCAGTGACACTATTGATGTGGACAACTTTAAACTGTCAACAGGATCCTGTTCTGCTCAAAGTAACGACGAGGTATCATATAATGAAGGCATGTAATTCCTATTTTACCAATAAACTATTTTTTCGATATCATTACCTACACGTCAGTAAGAAATTTGCTTTTTCATTTTTATCCGAAATTCCAAACCAAGTGAATTAATGCATTTCTATAAAATAAAGATAATCATAGGCATTCGATAATTAGTTCCTATGCTATGAAATTATGTTGTTAGCGATACGCTGCTTTGGTTTCCCCTCGATGAAGTCGAGTTATAGGAATTTAAAGATAAAATGAAAGAAACTATTATAAGCTCTTTTAGAAATTATAATGAGTTCTATCTTCAGATTCAAGTTCAAATTATCCTTTAAAAACAATGTAATCGTAAGTTGCCATCGGAAAACGGTGTACCAATATAGAGGGTCCATCTGCTTGACTTAAACCCGGTTTCGTGCATTGTTTTAGGATCAAAGAGAGAAACTTTAAAAGAAAGACTGCATCATATTCAATCTAAACTTCATACAGTACGCGATGAGCTGGTGAAGCTTGGACAGTGAGGAAACGGCAGTGGCTTGCATTTTTCTTTTCAACGGTAAATAATACTTGATTTCTCTTTATACGCAGCTGACTCCTTTCATTTGAAACAAGGGTTTTTAGAAAGCACTGATACTAACTTTTACACCTAAGAACCTTATGGTGATTTTTTTATTATATTATACCAGGGTCTTAATTTGGGAGTGGCGGTAAGACTGGATTTTAAAAAGGACGAAGAAAAAGAAAAATACGTCTGCCAGCTAGCGTTATAGTATGTTACTCGCAACTGCTTTGAACCTTCCCCCTTGTAAAAAACATTTATTTGAAAATATTACAACTTTTAAATGAGAATTTTAGCCATAAAACGGTCAGTTACTGTAGATATCGACAGGGAAAGACTTTTTGCCAAATTGTTTTTTAAGATTAGGGTGAGTTCTAAAGTTATTGATTTCCAAAGATTTACCACAATCAATGATCGGAAATATTAAAATAAAAGGGGTAATGATCTATAAAAAAAGCTTCAAACACAATTTATCAGAGGGTTTTTTTATCAGAATATCAAAATTCCAACCAAGCTGGTTATTAAATTTTTACTCCTCTATTGTCCTTAACAATAGACCTATTGTTTTTATCCTGAAATTCCAGCCTGATATTCCTATAAGGCATATTCTCATAAAAGAAAAAAACGTGTACATATTTTCACTGATAATTATTGGTATCCATGCATCTACTGCTTTTAAAGGATGTTATTAAGCATTCAAAAAAGAAATGTACAAGCATATTTCTTTTTGTAGGAGGTTATAAATTTAACAGGGTACAGTCTTCTCCTCCTTTCGTCTTCCTTTTAATTCTGGAACATCCTTTATGACTCGCCTAGAGACTTAACAGGATTAACAGATCAAAATATTCTCTTCTTGTAAGAAATAATTCTGTGTATTTCCTTTGTATTTTACTGATCTTCAACATCGTTTGGTGAATTTGACCACTGTTACTTCTCGTGTTTTAAAATAAACAGAAAACGTTCTTTCATTAACTGTATTTTATTTTTTGTTTAATTTTAGCTAATTATAACAACAAAACAATGTCGTGTTCCATTTTGCTGGTTAAATTATCTGCTTTATGTAATACTTAAAATAATAATAATAATAATAATAATAATAATAATTGCAATTTTTTATACCACTTGGTTTGTATTCTTTTTAATGCTTCTCTCAACTATTTATTTGAACTTAATTTGGGATAACAAATAATACAACTATATATCCAACATTAACTTTTCGGTCCCAAATAAGCCGCTTCCCGTCTCTTTATTCAATTTAATGTGGGGGACATTTTCGTTGTTAGTTTTCCAATCCAAGGCTATCCTTTTTACCTTTATATTTCTAACATTTATACATTCTTGTGGTTTAGCCTATTGATGCAATTTTAATGAAAATGTACTAACATTGACTCCAAAGATGACTGAAATGCTGGCCTCTTGTTCCTAACTTCCCAGAAGGTTCTTTCTCTGTCTTATTCTGACGTGTCACTTTACTAATTTAAAAATGGCATTTGTAAATACAATTAATTTACCATTTGTTTATGATGTATATTTTTATGAGGTGTGTATTAATTTTTGTTGTTGAAATATGTTTAACTAAAATAATAATTTTATTCCTTTGTTCTCTCCGTAAATGTTTCAGTCACAATAAAGCCTTCATCACCCTCAAGTAAAATCGAGATTTTGGCAGCTCAATATTCATTTTCTTTTCATGACAGAGTGCGCAAGAAATGATTTATTTGCTGCAAGTTACATTCTAATTCGTGTCTATAGCAGACAATGCAATTATAGCAAAACTCTGGCTTTTCGCAACTCCCAAGGGACCGAGAAGAAAAAAGTTCGAAAGGGGGTTTAGGAAATATGGGTTGGCTAAAAGCTTTAAAAAACGAAGAACGAATTAAATACGTGTTGGTGTGATATTTTTTGTTAACTGTTTCAAGAAATAGCTTGCAATTACACTGTTTTATTTTCAAAGTAAAATCAACCAGTTGGCTAAGACTGGCAGTGAAATGTATTAGTGGTTGCTTCATCCTGGAATAGAAATAGTATTAAAGAACTGAAAAACATACATGACATTTATCAGTTTATTCAATATTCGTTCATTATTGTAATCACAACCATACCATCGCAAAAATATATTTTTCTACAATGTTTTTTAAATTTCCCCATTCCATAATTTCGACAATTCGTAGTTATCTGTTTCCGTGAAGTAAAACATTTGCTTGAAAACATAAAAGTTAAAAAATTAAAGTTCGAAAAACCCGGGGTAAAACGTAAGACTTTCTTCATGCAAGTTAAAGGGACCACAAGAAAGAATTTGAAAATCACAAAATTCTCAAAATTCGTTGTTCAAAAAATAGAGACTCAACTGTGCAACCCTGGGCGTAGTGATTGTGGCAATGACAGTTTTTCTTAAAATGGCCGAACAGCATCAATAGGATAATTATCTGCGGCCATTACGCGGGGATAATACTACTTTGGCATGTGCCTTTGCCAGGTAATCAACGTCGAAATTGGCGTTTACATGTCTCATTATAGAGCAATCTGAGCTACGATTCGGCAAAATCCTAAAGGACAAAGTGCACACTGTTCTTGAGGTTTGAATATAACCAAATAATCAAGTTCACAAAAATATTTTTAATAGCGAATTGTGAATTTTGAGTTTTTCCAAATATCCTATTATAAATTAAAGTATCGAGTCATGAAGTACTTAGATCATAGCCTAGCCATTACAAACTAAAACCGTATAAATACCAAAGTCTATTGAATGGTTTACGTTGGGTATCCAAATTCAGGTAAAAATTCATTTTGACGTCAGAACATTATTTTATATACTGCAGTTGGCGATACAATGTAATGAAAATTTAGAGAAATATGAAAATAAAGAATATTTTGGGATAAGTCACTACACAGATATAGCAACCTTATGTTTCATGTTTTATGGCAATCTTTAGGCAATACAGCTGACATAATATCATTACTTCACAGATAACGCATATAAGAAAACATCTAATTAGATAATGTTCCCTTGAGAACTGGAACTAGAAATTTTACATTATATGATTGTACAATCTTTCTAATAACTTAACCATTAACTCAACTCCTATTGGTCACGTCAATCCAGGATTGTTAAATGAGTAAAAGAACAATAACAGATAAGCAGTCTTATAATTACGGAAGTATACAATACAAAGTATAAAGGTATTAAATGTTCTGGAGATAACTTTTCAAACTGGTTTTGGTAAATACACAATTATTGTATTCACACATCAAATGCGTTTTTCTTGATTCACAGTCGGAAACTACGCCGTGAAAAGAAATTTAACACCCAGGCAGTCATCACTTTGTCATGTTGTAGACATTAGTGAGACCTTTATTTTAAGTGATTCTCCCTCCTCTCCTTTAAGGCCCGGTAATTTCCAGATTTTCGCTTTGGCCAGAACCTATCAAGTGCGTAAATGTAATACAAATTTCTGAAAAAACATTTCTTCACCCAGCAGTAACACAATAATAATCTTGCACAATAAATAGAAAGAATAATCTAACAGCAAAATCTAACAATCGGCAAGTATACTAAGGTAATGAAGCCAAGTTAATGAAACAGGCAAAAAAGATCAATGTAAAAGACAAAGCTAAATAACAATAGTTATAATTAAAATAAGATACATGGAATGAATACATATGGCTGAATCTCATGAATTACTGCCGACATGCAAGTGCTAAGAATGTAAGATCAGTTGCTAAGCAACGCGAGGTTTTTATACACATTACCGATTTATTGGTGTTAAGCCGCAAAGGTAAAGATCAATTACTTTTAAATCACTCCTTCCGTCAATTTATCGTCTCCGCCTACCTTTATCAGTCATTGTTTCTTTACCATTGATATAGATAAGTTCGGCATACTGACGGTAGCAAGACCCTCGACTAAAAAAGGCTTTCAGACCATTTGAGTATTTCTCATTCTAACTAACCTTCATTTGGTATTATTGCGTCGACACGCATAGTGAGAGGGACGCTTGAGCGCTATAAGCAGAATCCTGAAAAAATCAATCCCGTCCCCAGGTTAGTTCGATTATATCGGAAAAGTCGCGCGGAAGAAGGTCATGAGGCTGGATCATGGCAACCAGCTTCAGAACGTGAGGACACCGTTATACTGGTATTAATACGGAACGATCGTCACCAGAAATAAAATAGTGGAGGGAGAGGGAGTCCTGTTATGAGTATGCAGATCTTCAGTGTAAAGGAAAAAGATTAATTTTCTAACACGATCTAAAAAGCGAAATACTACAACTAAAATGTTTTCGTGGGTCTTCTCCCGCCTGGTAAATTTCTTCAAAGTTACAGAGATCTTTGAAATACAAGTTAATTTTTTTTGTAATAATTTTATAAGAGGCGAACTTCGTATCCGCCTCATTGTTTAACTTATTAACATGTTCACCTGCATAGGAATAAAAGGAAATGAATTACTGTTTTACTAAAAAAAGAAAAAGAAAACAACAAAACATTAAATGTGGGAGGATAAAAAAAAAGTAATCAGAACAACATGAATCAGTAAAAAAATTAAACAGTGGAATAATTTTTGAAAAAAAGCCTTATTTTGCTCAGAAAAATTAGATAAAGAAATGGAAATCATCCATCTTCTTAAATACCTTGTTCGCCTGTTTCCATTATGTTTACATTGTATTGGTTTTTACTTGTTGTGGACGAGAAGTACAAAGATTAGTTGCAATCAAAAGGTTTTGCTGCTTAATTTGAGCGTGACAGAAATATTAGCTTGCCTTTTCTCTTTCGTTACAATGCTGCTTCAAGAATTATATTCAGCCACTGCACTACAAGCTATGATAACTTGCACGATGTTGTGGTCCGTTTACATCATGTACATCTTTCTTATGTTTTCAATAACCATCGACAGATTCTGTCAAATTTATTTAAATATAAAATACACCCTATATTGGTCCAAGCGGAAAATGAAATTATTGATGTTAGTTGGATGGTTTGCAACAGTATTAGTGGGGATATCTCTTCTTATACTAATTTTATGTTATGGAGATGCGGCGTTAGTTATGATACGTAAAGTGTACGTGTTTTATTTTTACCCCACTACGGATGTCTTGTTTATTGTTGTTGCTTTTATTACATATGGTTACATTATCGGAAAACTACTGAAAGCAAAAAAACATGCTTCGAGAGTCTCTGATAGAGATCAAAATGCATCTGTGAAATGCCAGTATAACAAAAATAAAATTGTTTCAAACCAAACTCAGATTAGAATTAATAGAAATAGCCAAAGGCACTTACTGATTCCAACACTATTAGTAGCTACGTTTATAATCTTCGTCATTTTACCGGACAGTGTACTATTCTACACTAATTTCATTAACATGAATAGCAACCACGCGCTTCGACAGTATGCTGTTTTTGTATTTTATTGTGGTTATATCTCAGACGCTTTGATATACGTTATTTTATCAACAACCGTTGGTAGAAGATTATTGAGAAGTCTGTTTTAGTATGATCAGTAAATGCTCACCAAGCCTGTTTTTTTTCTGATCTTCAACATCGTTTAATGAAGTTGACTACTGTGACTTCTCGTGTTTTAAAATGAACAGAAAACGTTCTTTTATTAACTGTATTTTTTTTTGTTTAATTTTAGCTGAAACAACAAAACAATGTTGTGTTCGATTTTGCTGATTAAATGATTTTCTTTATGTAATTCTTGAAATATATATATTAATACGCCTTGTGTGTGTGTGCGCACGGTGAGGCCAAGGACGAAAATTACGGATCACTTTCTTATGACTCATGCATCGCGTAGCCCAAAGCGTGGCGTTACGCTAAAATTTAATAAGTTAAAAAAATTGCCACACAGGAGTTTATTTGTTGTTTATTTTAAAAGCCGTACGGGGTCGATATGGATAGAATAATTTAATTTTACCCCCGGTTTACCATGTGCGCGCCGTATCTCACGGAAACAAGTTGTTTATCAACTGAAAAAAGAAAACCGAAGCGAAGAAGGTTGTCTCTTTTCAAATTAATCCTGAAAAAGGTTATTTCAATCAAGGCATGCCAATGTTAGTGATCATCAGCTTAGCTTAAAGCTTATTTGTTCTTTTATATTTTTCAATTTTGTGTTCTGGGACCGAGGTGGCTTACTTATCGCATTCGAATGTGAATAATTCAAATCTAAAATGTAAAAAACAAAACTGTTGTTGTCGACCGAGTATAAAAAGTTAATGTTGTTGACAAAAATAGTTTGTAAAAAGAAGAAAAACGTACGATGATATAACGTCACAAAGAAAACTGATTGGAAATGTATAATTGCATACATTTTCAATTCGTTCTCTTTCGAACGAAGCGAAATTAATTAATCGAAGAAAAAAACAATTGGACTTTTATCCAGAGACGCTCGCTAACTGAAAAAGCCAAAGAAAATCAGGTGTATTGTTTAGATTATCTGGTAAAGAGATAAATTTAGGTTGAAACGATTTTTTAGCTGCTTTAACTAACGTTATCCTATGCGTTATTCTGATCAGCGTTTCAACCTAAACACAATGGAAGGAACAGCGTCACAAAAATTGTTACTACTTGTCTCCCTGATTAAAGGGAATTTTTCCTCGGGCGATATATTTGTTTATAATCTGTGTAAACGTCTGTGCAAGAGAACGGTATGCAATAGACAGAAATAATTTTTTTAGTTGACTTACAATTTATGTGTTGCAAATTGTAAGATTTAAAATTTTGGGTTAAAAGGTAGAATTAATTTAATTTAGTAATTTCACAACTTGGGTTAAACATTTGGTAAGGAAGACAATAGGCGATATTATCGAAAAATACTATTTTTTGCATAATTAGAATTTTAATTTAACCCTATTCGGTCCGGGGGGGGGCGGATTCCGCCCCCCCTGACGGTTTTTTTTTAATAACTCCTTATTGCTATGTTATATGGCTTTGAAACATACTGAGTTTTAATATTTATCTATTAGACACCTGCATGCCAAATATTTAGGTCCCATACCCTTCAGAGGCTTTAATATTGGCCATTACTCGAAACTACCCCTAAAAATCTCTATGAAATCCTTATAATGGGGAAAATTAATAACTTCTGTTAGGATTAACCTTAGAACTTGAAACTTGCAACACAACTTTATTTTATTAAGAAGAACCATTTTGCATAATTTGGACACGTGATTAATCCGATTTCCCGATTTTTTCGGATTTTACCCGAAAATCGGAAAAAACCGGATTTTCGGGCAATTTTTGGCATTTTTTTATGCGATCCACGTAAAAACCGGAAAATATGTTAAATAACTTTTATTTAGCTTTCAGAAACTTCAAACAGAATGCAAAAATTCGCTCTGGAACAAAAGTAATTAAATTTTAAGCAGATAGTGGCATTTTTAACAAATTTCAAGCTTCTGATGACGTCACAGAAAATGTGCTGACGCAAGCAAAAATTGATTGCTGCCATTTTGTTCCTTTTATGACGTACTATAAGCGTGCCAAGTTTGATTCAATTTGAACAACCCTATCAGGAGTTATTGAGGGGGGGCGGATTCCGCCCCCCCCCGGTCATAGTATGTTCGAAAAACCCCGGACCGAATAGGGTTAAGGTACTTTTTTTTGTTTTGTATAAACCTTTATGGGACAGGTTGATATATGACCGAAATGACTGTTTTTTTCATTTTGGACAATTTCTTTTGATTTGGGTTTGGGTCTATAAGGCGAACTGATTTTTTTAATATTCTGGGTTAAAATAATGCGGTAGAGGTTAGCATGCTAAAATGATTCAAGTTTTTATATTTTCATTCTGCGTCATGAACTGTTGATTTCTTACAATTTGTGTAAAAATTTGGGAGGGTTGCTGTATGCAATAGATTGAATAGCTGAGTTTGGTATGATATGACTTTATGGATGTCGAGTTTTTTAAATTCTGGTATGCTCTTTTTCCCTGGTGTACTTCTAGGATGGGCAAAGCAAGTATATAGTTTTTAGCAGATTTAGCTTCATACGTAACTTTGGACATTTTGCATTTTTACTTTATTATTATTATTTTATTTTGTTGTTGGATTCAATGAGAGATACAGTGGATTCTTTCACGGCAATACGGCTAGTCTCTTATATTAAAACAGAGAGTGTGTGTGTGTCTGTGTGTGACTTTTGCAAAGTGGATTATATTCTTCACAATTTTCTTTGATAATGTCTATAAAATTGTTCTGTAATTTACCAAACATTGACGTTAAAATAATATTAACGTTAAAGGAAAGTATATTAACATTAGGGAACCATTACACTGCACTTAAAATTTGAGGCTAAATAACTTGGAAACCAGGTGGTGACGTCAGTCACTTTTCACCGCGTGGGTAACTACGGACTACCTAGGACCAATTTGGGTAAGTTTCCCAAACCTGGGTCCGCGAATCCGTTTCAGAACGGACGGGTTGATGACGTCATCAAAAAACCTTTAATCGCCAATGTCTCTGCAACCGTTTGTCAAAGGTGCATTATCCTATACATTTTCTTGATCAGCGTTTCAAGATCTGTACGATAAAAGGAACGGATATATAAATATATAAAAAAAATTTCATATATTTATTTGTCTTAGCTGACGTTAGCACAATTTGTAAACCCTTATACCTCCTTAGGTGCTCGTCCGAAACAAGTAGGCAACAAGTAAACAAATTTCAAAAAAATAAATATTTTGTCTCTTGACGGGCCCTTGCTGACATCATCAAAATTTAAGTGAAAGTTCTCTTTTCCATTATTCTCCTGCCTAAGTGGGTTTATCCACGGGTCATATCGACTAGTAATAATAGTAATAGTTTCAATTTAACTTTTTATTTGAACTTAATTTGGGAAAACACATATCACAACTATATATCCAATATTAACTTTTCGATCCCAAATTAACCGCTTTCCTGTTAATTAAGTTAGTTTTCCATTTTAAACCTATCCTTCTTTCTTTAAATTTCTCACATTTATACATTCCTGTGGTTTAACTTATTGATTCCATTTTAATAAAAATGTACTAACATTGACTCCAAAGATGACTAAACTGTAGGTTTGAATATAATCAAAAGTTAATTTTAATTTAATTTTGTCTAAAATGTCCTGGTAGAAATTAGAGTGTCGCGTCATGAAGTACTTAGGTGATACTATAGCCATTACAAACTAAAACTGTAGAAATACTAAAGTCTATTTGACGGTTTAAATTGGGTAACCAAATTCAGGTGAAAATTCATTTTGACGCCAGAACACTAATTTTATAAGCGCACTACTACTGTTATCCAATCTAATGAAAATTTAGAGAAATATGAAGGTGAAAAATTTTTTGGGATAAGTTACTACGCAGATATAGGTTACATAGTTAATGGAAATCTTTAGGCAATACAACTGACATAATATAATATTCACAGATAACGCATTTAGGAAAACGTCTAATTTAACAACTTCCCTTGAGAACTAGACTGAATATTAATATGATTGTACAATCTTTCTAATACCTTAACCATCAACTCAACTCCTTTCGGCCACGTCAATCCAGGCTTGTTAAATCAGTGTGAAAACAATAACGGATAAGCAGTCTTATAATTACGGAAGAATACAATACTAAGTCTATAGGTATCAAATGTTACAGAGATAACTATTCAAACTAGTTTTTGTAAATACTCACTTATGTATTCCCAATATGAAAGGCGTTTTTCTTGGTTCACAGTCGAAACCACGCGGCGAAAAGAAATTCAACACCCAGGCAGCCATAACTTTGTCATGTTGTAGACATTAGCGAGACCTGTGTGTTATGTGATTCTCCCCCTCTAAGCTAAATAACAATAGTTATAATTAAAATAAGATAACATGGAATGAATACATATGGCTGATTCCCATGAATTACTGCCAACATGCAAGTGCTAAGACTATAAGCTCAGTTGCTAAGCAACGCGAGGTTTTTATACACATTACTGATTTACTGGTGTTATTCCCCAGAGGCGAAGATCAATTACTTTTAAGTCACTCCTTCGGTCGGGTGTACCAGGTGTATCAGTTTGACCTGAGTTGGGTATGGTTGTGTTTTACATCTCTGTCTGCTTATTTCTCAACGTTATTGTAACACTACCAAGATTTGCTTTGATGCATTGGTTAATATCCGTACCACAATCTTGTTAGTTAATAGATTCTCCTGTTGTCTTCAATGATCGCCTCCTTAACGATTTCTTTATTTTATTTGAAAAGTCTACAACAAAGGAGGCAATGTCAAAACCAATGCTTGTCTTATTTTTCTGCAAAGAGATTCTCTATCATTCTTCGTTTTTTTACATGTTTTTCACAATTGGCTGGGAACAAGTGCAATCTGATTGACCAGTTAGACATACTCTGTACCTTTGTAATGCAGCTTTAATCTTTGCCCTACCTTATTCTACAGGTTTTGATCGATTATTTTTATTCAATTTTTCCAACGTGACTTTCATATCAAACGATATTTGGTCTGATCCCTAAATAAATATTAAAATGTGGCAATTTGTTTGAAAGAAATCATACCTTCTATACCAAGAATGTAAAAGTTTCTAGTTTTCACCTTACAAATTTTATTAATGCTAAAAATGGACACGTACCTTCACTTCCAACCAGTATGTCAAGATGAGTAGAATAAAATATTTTGGTTAACAAATGATACTTATTTTTTATTGAGCTTCCTCCTTGCTCCTTTAGACTCGTGTTTTTTATGAAATCTGTCTGGTATAACATGTTTATTTCGTCGTTCTTATATAGTTAAGAGAAAAACAAGCAGACATAGCCTTATCACACACCCGTATTTCCTAGTATTTCCCTTACCTAAGAATGACGAAAAACATTTGGACAATGAAAATCAAACCGGAAAACGTTTGTTCTGCTATTAAGACTAATTTAGAAATAAATACTATATTCCATTAGAGAATGTAGCCTAAAACCCTCGATAGATAAATAAGACAACTGCAGATGACAAATTTATTCGCGATTAAAAAAGGATTTTCGGACTCTCTCTCACTCGTTTTCTGGAGATGATTAGGCCGTCTTGCTTTTTTCTTGGATAACACTTGGGTTACACTTCACACTTTTAACCAATGGTTGCTCTATCTACTCTTGTCCATTAAATGACAAATATATGCTCTGCAATGTTCACATCAAGACAACAAAATTCATGTTTAGCCGTCCTGCCTGCACCATTAAAACAAACAAAAAATGTTGTACCATTTTATTTTATGCAGAACCACATTGTCTTGTTATATAAATTCTGCTCATTGAAATTTCTCTCTCAGACACTATTTGTGGTAGCCAAGGCCACACGTTAATTGGAGTCAAGAAAGTACAACATTATCCTAAAAATGCTATTCTACTGCTCTAATTTTGCCAATTATGTTAAGTCGCGAAAAGGAGATTATTTTAAAATATAACGACCACAACGATGGAACGTTTATAGCTTCACATTTAAAGCCCGTTCGTTAAGCAATTAAAATAAACAAAGTGGAACTCTTCTAAAAAGGACATTTTTACTGAACTGGTTATTATTAAGCATTGTTTCACAATTAACTATAGAACGCTTGTACGATATGAAGTTCTAAACCTAAATTCTAGCCAATAGGTTTCTCTGTTAACATAAAAAGAACTTACGGCTACTTGTGACGGTTATGTATTTTTGTTTCAGTATTGCTATTTTAGAAAATGTTATTATAGGCTAGCGTATATTCAGATGACTTAAGTAGAACACAGAGGTCTTGAATTCTTCTGCTAGGGTTTTTTCCTATAAATAAATGGCATGGTAATGCTATTTATGCAGTGTAAATGATTAGGACTCTCTATTCTTTATTAAATCTGGCGCAGGAACCGTTGTTTTTAGGCTAATAGTGTGTGATGCTAACCGTACTCAAGGTTTTTAAAGAATAGCGTCTGATGAAAATCATGCCTTAAAACTTTAGTGTGTAGCTCCTGCACCCTAAGGTGCGATTTTGTGTAAAGACCACATTAGCTTAGTAACGAGACCTTTAACTATAATAAGGCATTTAGACCATTTGAGTGTTTCTTCTTCATTAGCTTACCTTTATTTGGTATTATTGCGTCGACCCGCAGAGTAAGGGGAACGTTTAAGCGCTATGAGCAGAACCCTGAGAAAATCAATTCCTTCCCCAAGTTCTGTCGTTTATATCGGAAAAGTCGGGTGGTAGAAGGCCGTGAAGCTCAACCAGCTAAAGCCGTGAGGACATCGTAATACTAAGATTAATACGAAACATTCTTTACCAGAAATAAAATAGTGAAGAGAAATAGAATAGAATCATGTGCAGCTTTCTTCTTAAGGCCGAAATAGGTTAAAATGTCTAAGAATTTTTTGGTTTGAAGAAATCACGATTGTAGCGCTTCCTACAGGCTTAGAAAAATAGGGTTTAATTTATTGCCGGATTTACTTTTACTTGCCTTTCATCATCAATAGTCATCATCAATTTAAATTGAAAGTTTCACAATCGACAAAAATTCAGATAAAGCCCATGGGCATTTATGCGGGGAAATTGGGTAATAATAATATTCATGACTTTTACTGCGAGACGAGATAAGAACTAAACGGTACATAGTTCGTGAAAACTAAAACTAAAAGACTTACCTATTTGATGCTACCACTGTAAAATTTTTCTATTAGATATTGTAAAATAAAAAAATATGTTAAAAAAAATTATTTCACGTAATTTCACGTTAGTCAAAGTAGAAAACAATCTTAACTTGTTTCAATGGAAAAAAATAATTTGTCATCAGTCGGTTAGGACGCAATATTTTGCCTGATATTATTCGGTTTGTTTGTATGGAGTTAAACTTTGGTGCGCAGCTTCGGTACCATTTTATCTATTGTTTTCGTAAGGCTAAAACAACGGTACGCCTTGGATGAGGGAGATCGTTTTCACCTATACAGGGAAGTATTTGCTTTAGTTCTGCAATTGTGCAAAAAAAAGTGATCATGTTATTAATTATTAATTATTTTCAACTGACTAAAGGGGGATTTTCACGAAGCGAATTGAACGGCGAATTCGACGGCGAATTGTATCTGAGCATGCGCAGTTTTGTTTGTTTTGATTTTGCACAAAACTGCGCATGCTCAGATACAATTCGCCGTCGAATTCGCCGTTCAATTCGCTTCGTGAAAATCCCCTTAAAGACGAAAGCAAAAGACGAAAGAGGAAAAATATGAAAGTAGAAAAATGAGTTCAAGTTTGTAAACACTGCTTTTATGAAACCTATATGAAACGTAAAAATTAATAAAAACAACTATTTTTGATTTATTTCCTTTTTTAAAACGCCTGTTGGAACTCCTTGTATGTAAATACAAATCTAGCTTTATAGAATTTCAGATCACTAAAAAGATAACAAACGACTGTTGTCGCTTGGTACTGGCGAAACCAACTGAACATAAAATAATAATCCTAAATGCCTTATTTGTAAAGATAATAGGTTTTTGTACCCTGTTCAACAGGGTAGTTCTGCTATCAACACTCAAAAACTAATAATTTACGTCCCGCTACACTAGACTGGTACTCTTCCATGCTTCACTAGTCTCAGTAGTAAAAGTGGCGACAAAAAGGAGCCCATTTTACAGTTCTACTGGCTTAAAAGCCGTACACCAAAAATGTTGTCTGGCGGTCGCACCGGTGCGTCACCGTACTAGTGATTCATCAATCTTTAAGAAGATGTTTTAGGTGACAGACATAAAAAATAAATGAATTAAATTTGGTTTCTGTAGGTCACCTTAATCACGTGCTCTAATCTTTTTATTCTCTTTTTTATCGTACTTTCTAGAGCTACTTTCCTATAGGTGATAAAGAAGTAATGTTATTTATTAATAAATAAAGTTATTTTCGTTTTAAGTGCGAATTATAAAATAAATAAAGTTAGTATGTGAATTCCGTCTGTTTATACTGAAAGTGAGCGGATATAGTTAGAAGAAGGGCGCATGCATTTTACATAATTAATTATGTAAAATGCATGCGCCCTTCTTGTAAAGTAAGATGTCATAGTCATAGATGGAAAGGTAAAATATTATAGAAAAAACATTAAAATACTCGATAAAAATTTATTTGAACTGACAAGCGCTTTCCATTCCTAACATTAAAAAGCATTATTCGTGATAAGAGCCCATTTAATTATAGACATGCCCTAAACTCGGAGTTTAGTTGATTGGAAAAATTTGGGGTGGTTCGTCCTTTGAAAATCATAAATATAGTAAAAGAGTATTAAAATGATAATTATTATAGTAAATGTAATTTAATTTTAATGTATAAGATGTTTGCTTTTCAAATCACATGCAATACAACCAAACAAATGAAATTTACGGATTTACACACTCCTAAGTATGACTAGCTGGTTACTCACCAATTCATACCGAAAGCTATCCCAGTCTGTAACAATAAGTTCGTATAGATTGATGTTTCACGAGATGTGATACAGCTGAAGTGGAAATATCAACCACACCAAGATCAAAAGTTTGTAAAGGTTTAGACCCAGATGTTCTGCAGATATCAGAATATAGAATGAAAAAATAACTGATCGAAAGCAACGGAGAAGGACGTGAACAGATTTAAAACTCAATGAAGGATATTAAAAAAAAAAATAAAAAAAAATTGCTTTACAGTGGTGGGATCTTATAATTTCATTGTTCGCCTTCTGCTTTTTCCCCGAAAGAGCTTTTATTAGCACTATTCTTATCCTGAATATGATCTTTAGTGTAAAAGGAAAAGTAGAATTTTCCAAATAACATGACCTAAAAAGCGAAATACTACGATTAAGCGGTTTTCGGGAGTTTTTTCCCTCCTGTTAACTTTCTTAAAAGCTACAGAGAACTTTGCAATACGTCTTAGAGGCGAACTTTGAATCAAGAAAGGTAAACTTATTAATATGTTCACCTGCATATTCTCGGTTATATATTACGTACGAATAAAATGAAATGAAAATATGGATAACAATAACTCTTTTGCACAAAAGCGAAAAAAAAAACAACAACAAGGCGTTAAATATGGAAAGATAATTGATTAATTAAAAATAAATAAATAATCAGAACAACATAAATCAGAAAAAAATTTAATAATGGAAAAAAAAGCCTTACTTTGCTCAGAAAAATTAGATGAAGCAATGGAAATCATTCATGTTCTTAAATACCTTATTCGCCTGGTACCAATCTGTTTACATTGTATTGGTTTTTACTTGTTGTGGACGAGAAGTACAAAGATTAGTTGTAATCAAAAGGTTTTGCTGCTTAATTTGAGTGTAACAGAAACTTTAGCTTGCCTTTTTTCCTTCGTTACAATGCTGCTTCAAGAATTATATTCAGCCTCTACACTACAAGCTATGATAACTCGCACGATGTTGTGGTCCGTATACATCATGTACATCTTTCTTATGTTTTCAATAACCATCGACAGATTCTGTCAAATTTATTTAAATATAAAATACACCCTATATTGGTCCAAGCGAAAAATGAAATTATTGATGTTAGCTGGATGGTTTGCAACAGTATTAGTGGGAATATCTTTTCTTATACTAATTTTATGTTATGGAGATGCGGCGTTAGTTATGATACGTAAAGTGTACGTGTTTTATTTTTACCCCACTACGGATGTCTTGTTTATTGTTGTTGCTTTTATTACATATGGTTACATTATTGGAAAACTACTGAAAGAAAAAAAATGCTTCGAGAGTCTCTGATAGAGATCAAAATGCATCTGTGAAATGCCAGTATAACAAAAATAAAATTGTTTCAAACCAAACTCAGATTAGAATTAATAGAAATAGCCAAAGGCACTTACTGATTCCAACACTATTAGTAGCTACGTTTATAATCTTCGTCATTTTACCGGACAGTGTACTATTCTACACTAATTTCATTAACATGAATAGCAACCACGCGCTTCGACAGTATGCTGTTTTTGTATTTTATTGTGGTTATATCTCAGACGCTTTGATATACGTTATTTTATCAACAACCGTTGGTAGAAGATTATTGAGAAGTCTGTTTTAGTATGATCAGTAAATGCTCACCAAGCCTGTTTTTTTTCTGATCTTCAACATCGTTTAATGAAGTTGACTACTGTGACTTCTCGTGTTTTAAAATGAACAGAAAACGTTCTTTTATTAACTGTATTTTTTTTTGTTTAATTTTAGCTGAAACAACAAAACAATGTTGTGTTCGATTTTGCTGATTAAATGATTTTCTTTATGTAATTCTTGAAATATATATATTAATACGCCTTGTGTGTGTGTGCGCACGGTGAGGCCAAGGACGAAAATTACGGATCACTTTCTTATGACTCATGCATCGCGTAGCCCAAAGCGTGGCGTTACGCTAAAATTTAATAAGTTAAAAAAATTGCCACACAGGAGTTTATTTGTTGTTTATTTTAAAAGCCGTACGGGGTCGATATGGATAGAATAATTTAATTTTACCCCCGGTTTACCATGTGCGCGCCGTATCTCACGGAAACAAGTTGTTTATCAACTGAAAAAAGAAAACCGAAGCGAAGAAGGTTGTCTCTTTTCAAATTAATCCTGAAAAAGGTTATTTCAATCAAGGCATGCCAATGTTAGTGATCATCAGCTTAGCTTAAAGCTTATTTGTTCTTTTATATTTTTCAATTTTGTGTTCTGGGACCGAGGTGGCTTACTTATCGCATTCGAATGTGAATAATTCAAATCTAAAATGTAAAAAACAAAACTGTTGTTGTCGACCGAGTATAAAAAGTTAATGTTGTTGACAAAAATAGTTTGTAAAAAGAAGAAAAACGTACGATGATATAACGTCACAAAGAAAACTGATTGGAAATGTATAATTGCATACATTTTCAATTCGTTCTCTTTCGAACGAAGCGAAATTAATTAATCGAAGAAAAAAACAATTGAACTTTTATCCAGAGACGCTCGCTAACTGAAAAAGCCAAGGAAAATCAGGTGTATTGTTTAGATTATCTGGTAAAGAGATAAATTTAGGTTGAAACGATTTTTTAGCTGCTTTAACTAACGTTATCCTATGCGTTATTCTGATCAGCGTTTCAACCTAAACACAATGGAAGGAACAGCGTCACAAAAATTGTTACTACTTGTCTCCCTGATTAAAGGGAATTTTTCCTCGGGCGATATATTTGTTTATAATCTGTGTGGACGTCTGTGCAAGAGAACGGTATGCAATAGACAGAAATAATTTTTTTAGTTGACTTACAATTTATGTGTTGCAAATTGTAAGATTTAAAATTTTGGGTTAAAAGGTAGAATTAATTTAATTTAGTAATTTCACAACTTGGGTTAAACATTTGGTAAGGAAGACAATAGGCGATATTATCGAAAAAAACTATTTTTTGTATAATTAGAATTTTAATTTAAGGTACTTTTTTTTGTTTTGTACAAACCTTTATGGGATAGGTTGATATATGACCGAAATGACTGTTTTTTTCATTTTGGACAATTTCTTTTGATTTGGGTTTTGGTCTATAAGGCGAACTGATTTTTTTAATATTCTGGGTTAAAATAATGCGGTAGAGGTTAGCATGCTAAAATGATTCAAGTTTTTATATTTTCATTCTGCGTCATGAACTGTTGATTTCTTACAATTTGTGTAAAAATTTGGGAGGGTTGCTGTATGCAATAGATTGAATAGCTGAGTTTGGTATGATATGACTTTATGGATGTCGAGTTTTTTAAATTCTGGTATGCTCTTTTTCCCTGGTGTACTTCTAGGATGGGCAAAGCAAGTATATAGTTTTTAGCAGATTTAGCTTCATAAGTAACCTTGGACATTTTGCATTTTTACTTTATTATTATTATTTTATTTTGTTGTTGGATTCAATGAGAGATACAGTGGATTCTTTCACGGCAATACGGCTAGTCTCTTATATTAAAACAGAGAGTGTGTGTGTGTCTGTGTGTGACTTTTGCAAAGTGGATTATATTCTTCACAATTTTCTTTGATAATGTCTGTAAAATTGTTCTGTAATTTACCAAACATTGACGTTAAAATAATATTAACGTTAAAGGAAAGTATATTAACATTAGGGAACCATTACACTGCACTTAAAATTTGAGGCTAAATAACTTGGAAACCAGGTGGTGACGTCAGTCACTTTTCACCGCGTGGGTAACTACGGACTACCTAGGACCAATTTGGGTAAGTTTCCCAAACCTGGGTCCGCGAATCCGTTTCAGAACGGACGGGTTGATGACGTCATCAAAAAACCTTTAATCGCCAATGTCTCTGCAACCGTTTGTCAAAGGTGCATTATCCTATACATTTTCTTGATCAGCGTTTCAAGATCTGTACGATAAAAGGAACGGATATATAAATATATAAAAAAAATTTCATATATTTATTTGTCTTAGCTGACGTTAGCACAATTTGTAAACCCTTATACCTCCTTAGGTGCTCGTCCGAAACAAGTAGGCAACAAGTAAACAAATTTCAAAAAAATAAATATTTTGTCTCTTGACGGGCCCTTGCTGACATCATCAAAATTTATGATGACTAAACTGTAGGTTTGAATATAATCAAAAGTTAATTTTAATTTAATTTTGTCTAAAATGTCCTGGTAGAAATTAGAGTGTCGCGTCATGAAGTACTTAGGTGATACTATAACCATTACAAACTAAAACTGTAGAAATACTAAAGTCTATTTGACGGTTTAAATTGGGTAACCAAATTCAGGTGAAAATTCATTTTGACGCCAGAACACTAATTTTATAAGCGCACTACTACTGTTATCCAATCTAATGAAAATTTAGAGAAATATTTTTTGGGATAAGTTACTACGCAGATATAGGTTACATAGTTAATGGAAATCTTTAGGCAATACAACTGACATAATATAATATTCACAGATAACGCATTTAGGAAAACGTCTAATTTAACAAACTTCCCTTGAGAACTAGACTGAATATTAATATGATTGTACAATCTTTCTAATACCTTAACCATCAACTCAACTCCTTTCGGCCACGTCAATCCAGGCTTGTTAAATCAGTGTGAAAACAATAACGGATAAGCAGTCTTATAATTACGGAAGAATACAATACTAAGTCTATAGGTATCAAATGTTACAGAGATAACTATTCAAACTAGTTTTTGTAAATACTCACTTATGTATTCCCAATATGAAAGGCGTTTTTCTTGGTTCACAGTCGAAACCACGCGGCGAAAAGAAATTCAACACCCAGGCAGCCATAACTTTGTCATGTTGTAGACATTAGCGAGACCTGTGTGTTATGTGATTCTCCCCCTCTAAGCTAAATAACAATAGTTATAATTAAAATAAGATAACATGGAATGAATACATATGGCTGATTCCCATGAATTACTGCCAACATGCAAGTGCTAAGACTATAAGCTCAGTTGCTAAGCAACGCGAGGTTTTTATACACATTACTGATTTACTGGTGTTATTCCCCAGAGGCGAAGATCAATTACTTTTAAGTCACTCCTTCGGTCGGGTGTACCAGGTGTATCAGTTTGACCTGAGTTGGGTATGGTTGTGTTTTACATCTCTGTCTGCTTATTTCTCAACGTTATTGTAACACTACCAAGATTTGCTTTGATGCATTGGTTAATATCCGTACCACAATCTTGTTAGTTAATAGATTCTCCTGTTGTCTTCAATGATCGCCTCCTTAACGATTTCTTTATTTTATTTGAAAAGTCTACAACAAAGGAGGCAATGTCAAAACCAATGCTTGTCTTATTTTTTGCAAAGAGATTCTCTATCATTCTTCGTTTTTTTACATGTTTTTCACAATTGGCTGGGAACAAGTGCAATCTGATTGACCAGTTAGACATACTCTGTACCTTTGTAATGCAGCTTTAATCTTTGCCCTACCTTATTCTACAGGTTTTGATCGATTATTTTTATTCAATTTTTCCAACGTGACTTTCATATCAAACGATATTTGGTCTGATCCCTAAATAAATATTAAAATGTGGCAATTTGTTTGAAAGAAATCATACCTTCTATACCAAGAATGTAAAAGTTTCTAGTTTTCACCTTACAAATTTTATTAATGCTAAAAATGGACACGTACCTTCACTTCCAACCAGTATGTCAAGATGAGTAGAATAAAATATTTTGGTTAACAAATGATACTTATTTTTTATTGAGCTTCCTCCTTGCTCCTTTAGACTCGTGTTTTTTATGAAATCTGTCTGGTATAACATGTTTATTTCGTCGTTCTTATATAGTTAAGAGAAAAACAAGCAGACATAGCCTTATCACACACCCGTATTTCCTAGTATTTCCCTTACCTAAGAATGACGAAAAACATTTGGACAATGAAAATCGAACCGGAAAACGTTTGTTCTGCTATTAAGACTAATTTAGAAATAAATACTATATTCCATTAGAGAATGTAGCCTAAAACCCTCGATAGATAAATAAGACAACTGCAGATGACAAATTTATTCGCGATTAAAAAAGGATTTTCGGACTCTCTCTCACTCGTTTTCTGGAGATGATTAGGCCGTCTTGCTTTTTTCTTGGATAACACTTGGGTTACACTTCACACTTTTAACCAATGGTTGCTCTATCTACTCTTGTCCATTAAATGACAAATATATGCTCTGCAATGTTCACATCAAGACAACAAAAATTCATGTTTAGCCGTCCTGCCTGCACCATTAAAACAAACAAAAAATGTTGTACCATTTTATTTTATGCAGAACCACATTGTCTTGTTATATAAATTCTGCTCATTGAAATTTCTCTCTCAGACACTATTTGTGGTAGCCAAGGCCACACGTTAATTGGAGTCAAGAAAGTACAACATTATCCTAAAAATGCTATTCTACTGCTCTAATTTTGCCAATTATGTTAAGTCGCGAAAAGGAGATTATTTTAAAATATAACGACCACAACGATGGAACGTTTATAGCTTCACATTTAAAGCCCGTTCGTTAAGCAATTAAAATAAACAAAGTGGAACTCTTCTAAAAAGGACATTTTTACTGAACTGGTTTTATTAAGCATTGTTTCACAATTAACTATAGAACGCTTGTACGATATGAAGTTCTAAACCTAAATTCTAGCCAATAGGTTTCTCTGTTAACATAAAAAAACTTACGGCTACTTGTGACGGTTATGTATTTTTGTTTCAGTATTGCTATTTTAGAAAATGTTATTATAGACTAGCGTATATTCAGATGACTTAAGTAGAACACAGAGGTCTTGATTTCTTCTGCTAGGGTTTTTTCCTATAAATAAGTGGCATGGTAATGCTATTTATGCAGTGTAAATGATTAGGACTCTCTATTCTTTATTAAATCTGGCGCAGGAACCGTTGTTTTTAGGCTAATAGTGTGTGATGCTAACCGTACTCAAGGTTTTTAAAGAATAGCGTCTGATGAAAATCATGCCTTAAAACTTAGTGTGTAGCTCCTGCACCCTAAGGTGCGATTTTGTGTAAAGACCACATTAGCTTAGTAACGAGACCTTTAACTATAATAAGGCATTTAGACCATTTGAGTGTTTCTTCTTCATTAGCTTACCTTTATTTGGTATTATTGCGTCGACCAGCAGAGTAAGGGGAACGTTTAAGCGCTATGAGCAGAACCCTGAGAAAATCAATTCCTTCCCCAAGTTCTGTCGTTTATATCGGAAAAGTCGGGTGGTAGAAGGCCATGAAGCTCAACCAGCTAAAGCCATGAGGACATCGTAATACTAAGATTAATACGAAACATTCTTTACCAGAAATAAAATAGTGAAGAGAAATAGAATCATGTTATGACTATGCAGCTTTCTTCTTAAGGCGGAAATAGGTTAAAATGTCTAAGAATTTTTTGGTTTGAAGAAATCACGATTGTAGCGCTTCCTACAGGCTTAGAAAAATAGGGTTTAATTTATTGCCGGATTTACTTTTACTTGCCTTTCATCATCAATAGTCATCATCAATTTAAATTGAAAGTTTCACAATCGACAAAAATTCAGATAAAGCCTATGGGCATTTATGCGGGGGAATAGGGTAATAATATTCATGACTTTTACTGCGAGACGAGATAAGAACTAAACGGTACATAGTTCGTGAAAACTAAAACTAAAAGACTTACCTATTTGATGCTACCACTGTAAAATTTTTCTATTAGATATTGTAAAATAAAAAAATATGTTAAAAAAAATTATTTCACGTAATTTCACGTTAGTCAACAGTAGAAAACAATCTTAACTTGTTTCAATGGAAAAAAATAATTTGTCATCAGTCGGTTAGGACGCAATATTTTGCCTGATATTATTCGGTTTGTTTGTATGGAGTTAAACTTTGGTGCGCAGCTTCGGTACCATTTTATCTATTGTTTTCGTAAGGCTAAAACAACGGTACGCCTTGGATGAGGGAGATCGTTTTCACCTATACAGGGAAGTATTTGCTTTAGTTCTGCAATTGTGCAAAAAAAAGTGATCATGTTATTAATTATTAATTATTTTCAACTGACTAAAGGGGGATTTTCACGAAGCGAATTGAACGGCGAATTCGACGGCGAATTGTATCTGAGCATGCGCAGTTTTGTTTGTTTTGATTTTGCACAAAACTGCGCATGCTCAGATACAATTCGCCGTCGAATTCGCCGTTCAATTCGCTTCGTGAAAATCCCCCTTAAAGACGAAAGCAAAAGACGAAAGAGGAAAAATATGAAAGTAGAAAAATGAGTTCAAGTTTGTAAACACTGCTTTTATGAAACCTATATGAAACGTAAAAATTAATAAAAACAACTATTTTTGATTTATTTCCTTTTTTAAAACGCCTGTTGGAACTCCTTGTATGTAAATACAAATCTAGCTTTATAGAATTTCAGATCACTAAAAAGATAACAAACGACTGTTGTCGCTTGGTACTGGCGAAACCAACTGAACATAAAATAATAATCCTAAATGCCTTATTTGTAAAGATAATAGGTTTTTGTACCCTGTTCAACAGGGTAGTTCTGCTATCAACACTCAAAAACTAATAATTTACGTCCCGCTACACTAGACTGGTACTCTTCCATGCTTCACTAGTCTCAGTAGTAAAAGTGGCGACAAAAAGGAGCCCATTTTACAGTTCTACTGGCTTAAAAGCCGTACACCAAAAATGTTGTCTGGCGGTCGCACCGGTGCGTCACCGTACTAGTGATTCATCAATCTTTAAGAAGATGTTTTAGGTGACAGACATAAAAAATAAATGAATTAAATTTGGTTTCTGTAGGTCACCTTAATCACGTGCTCTAATCTTTTTATTCTCTTTTTTATCGTACTTTCTAGAGCTACTTTCCTATAGGTGATAAAGAAGTAATGTTATTTATTAATAAATAAAGTTATTTTCGTTTTAAGTGCGAATTATAAAATAAATAAAGTTAGTATGTGAATTCCGTCTGTTTATACTGAAAGTGAGCGGATATAGTTAGAAGAAGGGCGCATGCATTTTACATAATTAATTATGTAAAATGCATGCGCCCTTCTTGTAAAGTAAGATGTCATAGTCATAGATGGAAAGGTAAAATATTATAGAAAAAACATTAAAATACTCGATAAAAATTTATTTGAACTGACAAGCGCTTTCCATTCCTAACATTAAAAAGCATTATTCGTGATAAGAGCCCATTTAATTATAGACATGCCCCAAACTCGGAGTTTAGTTGATTGGAAAAATTTGGGGTGGTTCGTCCTTTGAAAATCATAAATATAGTAAAAGAGTATTAAAATGATAATTATTATAGTAAATGTAATTTAATTTTAATGTATAAGATGTTTGCTTTTCAAATCACATGCAATACAACCAAACAAATGAAATTTATGGATTTACACACTCCTAAGTATGACTAGCTGGTTACTCACCAATTCATACCGAAAGCTATCCCAGTCTGTAACAATAAGTTCGTATAGATTGATGTTTCACGAGATGTGATACAGCTGAAGTGGAAATATCAACCACACCAAGATCAAAAGTTTGTAAAGGTTTAGACCCAGATGTTCTGCAGATATCAGAATATAGAATGAAAAAATAACTGATCGAAAGCAACGGAGAAGGACGTGAACAGATTTAAAACTCAATGAAGGATATTAAAAAAAAAATAAAAAAAATTGCTTTACAGTGGTGGGATCTTATAATTTCATTGTTCGCCTTCTGCTTTTTCCCCGAAAGAGCTTTTATTAGCACTATTCTTATCCTGAATATGATCTTTAGTGTAAAAGGAAAAGTAGAATTTTCCAAATAACATGACCTAAAAAGCGAAATACTACGATTAAGCGGTTTTCGGGAGTTTTTTCCCTCCTGTTAACTTTCTTAAAAGCTACAGAGAACTTTGCAATACGTCTTAGAGGCGAACTTTGAATCAAGAAAGGTAAACTTATTAATATGTTCACCTGCATATTCTCGGTTATATATTACGTACGAATAAAATGAAATGAAAATATGGATAACAATAACTCTTTTGCACAAAAGCGAAAAAACAACAACAACAAGGCGTTAAATATGGAAAGATAATTGATTAATTAAAAATAAATAAATAATCAGAACAACATAAATCAGAAAAAAATTTAATAATGGAAAAAAAAGCCTTACTTTGCTCAGAAAAATTAGATGAAGCAATGGAAATCATTCATGTTCTTAAATACCTTATTCGCCTGGTACCAATCTGTTTACATTGTATTGGTTTTTACTTGTTGTGGACGAGAAGTACAAAGATTAGTTGTAATCAAAAGGTTTTGCTGCTTAATTTGAGTGTAACAGAAACTTTAGCTTGCCTTTTTTCCTTCGTTACAATGCTGCTTCAAGAATTATATTCAGCCTCTACACTACAAGCTATGATAACTCGCACGATGTTGTGGTCCGTATACATCATGTACATCTTTCTTATGTTTTCAATAACCATCGACAGATTCTGTCAAATTTATTTAAATATAAAATACACCCTATATTGGTCCAAGCGAAAAATGAAATTATTGATGTTAGCTGGATGGTTTGCAACAGTATTAGTGGGAATATCTTTTCTTATACTAATTTTATGTTATGGAGATGCGGCGTTAGTTATGATACGTAAGGCGTACGTGTTTTATTTTTACCCCACTACGGATGTCTTGTTTATTGTTGTTGCTTTTATTACATATGGTTACATTATTGGAAAACTACAGAAAGAAAAAAAATATGCTTCGAGAGTCTTTAATAGAGATGATTCAAACATGGCCCAAAAACCGGCGAATACTCTAGCTGACAATGCATCTGTGATATGTCAGTATAACAACAATATAACTGTTGCTAACCAAACTCAGATTAGATTTAATCGCAAGCAAGCTAGAAATAGCAAAAGGCACTTATTGCTTCCAACACTATTAGTAGCTACGTTTATAATCTTCGTCATTTTACCTGACAGTGTGCTATTCTACACTAACTTTATTAAAGTGAATAGCAACCACGCGCTTCGACAATATGCTATTTTTGTCTTTTATTGTGGCTATATCTCAGACGCTTTGATATACGTTATTTTATCAACAACCGTTGGTAGAAGATTATTGAGAAGTCTGTTTTAGTATGACCATTAAATGCTCACCGAATAACAAAGAAAACGTTGTGACATTGTTATGATTAAGCCTGGTGTAAAACTTTGTGGTGATTTTGTAGATGTCGGTTTTGACTTCCAAAGTCTATCTTCGTAATGAGGACTTTGATTGTTATTTTCTTTACTTAAAAAATCTCTTGAAAACTAAAAACAGGTTGATGTACTTGATGTTGCAAGAAAAAACGATCGGCATAACATTTTTCTTCAAATATTAAACGATTAGATAAATTACTTTTTTTACAAAAAAGACAAACTTTTTTAGTTGGCAGGAAGACATGTTTCGTCTTGAACGTCAAGACATCTTCAGTTAATATAAAATATGTATATATATTATGTATATTAACTGAAGATGTCTTGACGTTTAAGACGAAACATGTCTTTGCAAACTAAAATAGTTTGTGTTTTTTGTCAAAATAATAATTTCACTGATAGTCATCAGAAATTATGGTTCAATTTGAAAAATTATTTTTTAAATTTGTGTATCTGTAAAACTTAAAGCCTTTCACCTGTTTGTCCAATACACTATTTCCCGCTTTCCTGCATTGATATTTTCATGTTTACAAAGCACGAAAATTTCGACCTATATTCCCAAAACAATTGGGCATTCGTGTATGTTTTTACTGTTGTTGATGGTAAAATAAGGTCGTGCAGTAAGAATTTGTTCTAATTATGCTGCAATTTAAGAAAGTTAAAGGAAAGTTTTTTGTGAAGTGCACCGGAGAACAAAAAGTAAATGTTCGTTCGTTACTAAATCTACCCGATGATAATTGGTTACGCAAGGCAAACATAATCTTTTTAGAAGTTATTCCATAAACCAAAATGATACCCCGTGTTTATCAATTTCATACTCCCGATAACAACTTTGCTTCCAGTGCCATATTGTACAAATATGGCTACTTTGGAGGCATAAGACCTTAACACTACTTAGTAGAACTATCGATGCGTTAATACTTGCTACACATGGACAGTGTGTCCACGGACTTTCTTGAAAAAGACTGAGGTCAAGATGTTTAAAGCTAAATTGTTTTGGAGTTTAAGTCAGCTCGACGAAGCCAGATTGTAGCTGAAAATATCTACGGTGAAAGACAGTAACAAAAGACTCTTA